>APFE030201630.1:0-67723 GCA_000404065.3 Pinus taeda
CATTGTTTATCTACACCAAGAGAACTTCTCAGAGCTCACAGATTTTGTCAATGCATCTGCAGTATTCTTCAATCTGTCCACCTTTACCAGCAACACCTTCTTCTCTTCTATCATATCCCTCACAAAGTGATATTGAACATCAATGTGCTTTGTTTTTGAATGGTATGAAGGGTTCTTTGCCAACAAAATTTCACTTTGGTTGTCACAGTGTATCCTTATAGTTCCTTGTAATAATCCCATACTTGAACACAATCTCTGTAACCAAACTGCTTTGTTTATTGCATGAGTGGCCACCATGTATTCTGCCTTTGTAGTTGATAGTGCCACTACATATTGTTTCTTACTCATCCAACTGACTACACCTCCAAATAGGTTAAACACATACCCATGTATAGATCTTATCTGATCCAGATCTCTAACCTAGTCTGTATCAACAAAGCCACGAATATCCAACACTCTGTCCAATCCTAGTCTTCCTTGGTAGCACAAACCATAATCACTAGTGCCACGCAAATGTCTATAAACCCACTTCACTGTTGTCCAATGCTTTTTTCCTGGTCTTGACATAAACCTACTCAATACTCCCACTACATTTGTAATGTTTGGTCTAGTACAGACCATTGCATACATTAGGCTACCGACTGCACTTGCATATGGAACATGGGACATGTCCTCTTCCTCTTCTTGTGTCTTGGGACACTGTTCAGCAGATAACTTTACACATACAGGAATAGGAACCTTCACCGGTTTACTATCTTGCATATTATATCTCTACAATATTATCTCGACATACCTCCTCTGGTTTAACCAGAGCTTCCTCTTTACCTGATTGGGTCTTCAAATCCTGGATAATTTCTTTGCCATTTCCAACTAGAAACATATCATCCACATACAAGAAGAAATAAATAACACGGTCAAAAATTAATTTAAAATACACATAGTGATCTTCTTTGCTTCTAGTGAAGCCAGGTCCCCATATAAATGTATCAAATTTCTGATACCACATCCTTGGTGACTTTTTTAACCCACAAAAAGACTTCTTTAACTTGCATATCATTTATTTCTTACCCTTCACTGCAAAACCTTCAGGTTGCTTCATGTAGATCTCCTCTTCTAGATCCCTGTGAAGAAATTTTGTCTTCACATCCATCTATTCTACCGAAAATCAAAAGCAGAAGCAACAGATAAAAGTAATCTAATAGAAGCTACCTTCATAACAAGAGAAAAAAATATCACCAAAATCAATTCCTGGAACCTGCGAATAACCTTTTGATACCAATCGAGCTTTGTATCACTTTGTGAGGGATATGATAGAAGACAAAAAGGTGTTGCTGGTAAAGGTGGACACTTTGAAGAATACTCCAGATGCATTGACAAAATCTGTGAGCTCTGAGAAGTTCTCTTGGTGTAGAGAAACAATGGGCATTGCAAGGCTAGATAAATGACTAAGCTCTCTTGTGGCCCCCTGTGGAAAGAAAATAACAAGTGCCAGAATGTTGGGTTGTGTTATATTCTTTCGAAAACTAGCCCAGATAGTTAACCAGGGGGTTAGAGGGGGGGCGGAGCCCCCCTTTCATTGAACAGATTGTGTAGCGAGGGGCTCATAGGGGATTTGAGGGGTAGGTAGGCCCCCTCGATGGGGTCCAGGGTAGCATCCCAAAAAAATTTGTTTTTTGGACCCTATATTAGGTTGGGTGGACCTAGTGTATTGGTACATAAGAAGGATGGGACCTGGAGGCTCTATGTTGACCATCAGGCACTGAACAAGATCACTGTCCAGTATAGGTACCAAATCCCTTGGATTTATGACCTTCTCGACCAGCTCAAAGGGGCCAAATATTTCACCAATATTGACTTGAAGTTAGGTTATCACCAGGTTCCTATCAAACCCTATGATGTGTGGAAGACTGCCTTCAAATCCAAGGAGGGCCTTTTTGGATGGTTGATCGTGCCATTCAAATTGATGAACACCCCTGTAAACTTCATGAGCCTCATGGATGACATCTTGCAACCCTTCGCCAATGCATTCATGGCGGTTTATTTAGATGAAATCTTGATATTTAATCAGAGTTAGGAAGAGAACCTCCACCATTTTCGGCATGTCCTTCAAACCCTACAAAAACAGATGATGTGTGCTAACTTGGGGAAATGCACCTTTGTCCTCACTTAGGTTAAATTTATGGGATACATCATTAATGAGTAGGGTGTATGTGCGGACCCATATAAGATACAAGTCATTCGAGATTGGCTAGCCCCAACCACTCTAATAGAGATTTGCAGCTTTTGGTGTCTTGCCAATTTCTACTGTAGGTTCATGTTGGGGTTCTCTCACATCACTCAGCCTTTAATTCAAGTCACCCAGGGCGAAGCAAAAGCAAATATTTTTTGGTCGGAAACCCAACAAAAAGCATTCTTTGAGTTGAGTAATCGCCTATGTTTTGCACCATTGCTCACATTACCATACCTGCAACAACCATTTAAGATTGAGAGAGATCCCTTTGACTATGTTATTAGTGTGATTCTTACTTAGCATGGGCATCTAGTAGCTGACCACAGTGAGACACTTTTAGACATAGTCAAAAAGTACCCCACTTATGACAAAGAAATGTATTCCATTTTTCAGGCCTACCGTCAATGGAAGAATTGCATTCTGGGGAACTAAATAGTAATCGACACAGACTACCGACCTCTACAATTCATACAAACACAAGGGAAGTTACAGAACTATCGCCCTCAGAAATGGTCCAACCATCTGCAACAGTTCCATTTGAACATTAAGTATAAGAAAGGCAACACTATTACCTGGATAGTGTCCACTTGGAAGCTGCTATTCCCACTAAGATGGGTGGCTATCTTAGAAACAAACAAGCAAAGTCTACTTTCGTTTTCTTTTATGAAAATAGACAAAAGGAGAACCAAGAAGACCAACCTTTAGTCTTGCGCTTGATTTCCTCTCCTTCTTGATAGAGCTTCGCTACTTCTTCTTCGTCTGCCCAGCTTTAAAGAGAACCTGTGGAATCACAGCAACATACTACTATCGAAGAAACAAAGATCTATATTCATAAATAATACAAGACTAGATGTGTGTTAACCATATAAATGCATATATAAACAAGTACACAAGAATATGGAAGAAAACTAGAATAGTTTTATTAAGATGAAAAGTAGCAAGAGGGTTATAACCATATGTTCTGACCCAGCATCATCCTCTAGCTAGGAAGCCCTTCTTCACCTCAAGCAAAGCTTAGATCACCCAACACTATGAATGTACAACAGAAAACCAATACCACTTCTCTACCAGATACAAAATTCCAGCCTCTGGATCTCTGTGATGAGGGATCCATATATAGATGATTACAGAGAGGTGAGTCATCTTCTGGGATCTTGATTAGTGTCCTCTCTCTGGTAGTTCTTGCTTCCACTTGGAGAATGATGATCTCTTACTCATCCTTGGTCGAAAAAAAATAGGCAAGTGTCAGAGGGGAAGCTTCTGGAAGATTCCATGATCTTCCACCTCACATTTTGTCCCTGCCATTTTTCCATTCCTGACCATCGCACCCTACAGAGGAGCAATTCAGTATGCATCGGACCTTGTACACTAGGAAGGTGATATGCATCACACCATCTGCACTGAGCTTTCAGTATGGTCCAGTTTTGACCATTTATGAGCAGTTTTCAGTGGAGAACTTCTGGGAGATGATGTAATCAGCTGAAGAAACACTTTTAGGGACTTAGAAGCCCTCAGTTTATGGGCATTTATGATTGGGGTTGAAGTTCCCAAAAATGTCTATAACAGTTGCCCCCTAAAGCATGAGGTCGTTAATCTTTCTGATGTCGGGTGAAATTCTTTACTATGAGGATCCGAAGTTTTTTCAAGCTAGGAGGCGACCTGTAATGAGATATAATACAATACATTATTTTGACAACATTTTTTCATGATCTAGCTTAGGCGGGCATTCCCATGCTTAGCTTTATAAATTCATGTACATAGGACAGATAATCATCTATGTGACAGATTGATGATATGGACCCATCATCCTTTGATTTGGATGATCATCTGTTCAGCAATGATGTACACTTCATGTCTTTATACTCCTGAATGTATCACAGCCCGGATGGATGAAACTAGATCCGATGTCTTCAAAACTCATTCAATCTTCACTCGGAGTACAAGTCGATCCATGTGAAAAATGTTCTGGAGTCGAACATGGAAAGACACGCCTGATTACCAGCCTATGATGTAAGCTGTTAGTAGGCATGAGAGGAATCACCAATAATGACAATGACCCTCAAGGTACTACAATACAATCCACACGGTGTGAAAAAGGACTTGGCGTCGAACACCACGTAAAATCTCTTGGTCGAAGGCCATTGATGTAAACCTGTCGCCTAAAGTGAGAAACTTGCCATTGAGGCATGCAAGCTTCAAAGTACTGAAAGGGTTGTTCCTAAGTCAACTTCCTAGATAATGAGTTGATGTCGACAAGAAGCGACCTGCCACACTAGGGCCTTAATGGATCCCACATCAACAACATGGAGCGAAGCAAATGATTTTGGAGGTGAAAAAAATCTGACGATACAAGGTTCAGGGTGGTAGTCATGAAGGAATGAAGCATGAATGTATTGCAGTGGGTGAGACAAAGGTGAATTGTCTGAATGACTTCTATTGAACATATCAGCGACACTGATGATGGATTGGTAGTGTTAACCCCAGAGATGGATGGTGTGATGGACCAATGGTGGTGACCAGTGAACGGAACAACCCAACCCGGCATGGATGCAGAAGGAAAGTGTCATGTTCAAGAGCGACTTGCTACCAATAAAGTTTCTTCAAGTTTTCTTCAATTTTTCCCCAGTCATTGCTGGCCAGTACCACTCTTTATTTTATCAAGCTTGAGGAGGATAACATATCTTGTTCTTTCCACCCTTCAAGCAACCTTGTCAACTATATTTTAGCAGGAGCCTAGCGACAGTGATATAACTTGTTCTTGTCCATTTAGGACGAGTTTGTGCTATTAGGTTTTTAACGAATTTAACGACAAAAGATAGACTTGGTCCTTCAATCTTTAGAGAGTTGAAAAGAAATGGAAAGGAACTCCAATGGATCTTTTCGTCATATAATCCTTAAGTCTGAAAAACATAAAAATACAAAAGGGATGAAATTTTTCCGATAGTTTTAACAAGCCGAACAAAGCGAACGCAAAAAAGCAACTTTCTTATAAAAAATTTTATGTAATAATCCTCAGATCCAAAAAGACATTAAAATCTGAGGAGGGATAGAATTCCGATGACTTTACGAGCTAGCGAGCCAATCGCTCGGGATCATCTTTTCATATTTTACGAGTTCAGGTAAAAAGAGTAAATTAAGACCTCATTTTCGAGAACGAGTGATGTTTCGGTAGCACTGATTCAGGTAAGATTTGGAATTTTCCAATCTGGCCTCGTACAAGATGGCTAATGATCACTCTTCACAGATGTCTGAAGGGGTAACAATCATATGGGGGTGAATGATCGGCTAAAACAGAGTGGAGGTGATGGCGAGAAACACGACAAGCTCTAAAGATGCGTGATAAGGCATTCAAAATGGTTATTTACTGGTTCATGTTTTAATGAGCTTAAACGCTGGGTGAAACATTTGCTCATGGCTTATGTTTATTTTTTAACGAGCTTGAACTATGCGCTAAAACTGCTCGTGGAGGGTTTATATTTTAACGAGCTTGAACCCTGCTGTAACATTTCTCGCCAGTCATGTGATAAGAATGTCTCATGCAAGATGCTATTTTGAAGTGGCTTACATATCTCAAGCTTTGCCATGGATCCTTTCTTTATGCACGTTAGGAAACGACTAGCCTTACGGGTTTAAAGGGTTAGAGGTCCTACAAATTTAAAAAATAAATAGCCGCTCTTCGCTTGCATGCGGAAAGGTTTGCATGCCCCCAGGTATAGCAAAAAATTTCCAGGTTACTAAGAAAGTTCCATCCGCATAGCAGATAAAATGCTTCCTTGGCGATGTCTATCAAAACAGACAAAGGTGAGTGGCACAGACGCGTTCCATTCACATAAATTTAACGAAGGTATCTTATTCCAGCCTGATCCCATTTTCCTGTAAGGACGGGTTTGTCAGCCTAGTCATATATCCTCTGCGGAAACCTACACTATACCTAAGGTTTTCCTACCGAAACAGACCAGGGTGCACGCCCTCTAGGTTTCAGTCACACCCTCCTGAATTACTCGTGCTCATCAGGTGGACGGACTGGAGATCGATGAGACATTCCTTGCGTGAAAAGACCATTTAGGGATGACATTTGACTATTTGCGATGTGTGAACCATGGAATGACATTTGGTCTACGAGCTTGACCATTCTGCCTTCATGCAGAAAACAAATTACTCTAAAGAGTGAGGAGACAATGGCTCCCATGCAATAAATATAGTCATGTCCAAGGAGTAGATTATAATCCAAGGGTCCTTGAAATACCATCACGTTCATGTGAACAGTTTTCCTTCTCAAAGTAATGGGCACATTCGGAAGGATCCCTAAAGGTCGACTGGTTCCTTTGTCGAAGCCTGTCAGATTTCTCATTTGAGGAAAAAGCGATGGCAAACCAAGTGCTTTCCAAGAAGTTGAGGAAAGGATACTCACGGAAGCCCCTTCATCGATGATGGTACCATCCATGACCATTTTGTAAGCTTGTACAATGATTCTGAATGGTACACTAGCTGGTAAACGGGTTCTGCCTAGTGGATTCCAGTTGAAGGAAACGACTAGGTTGCTTGGTGGTGGGACTGAATAGACGACCAGATATGACTCTGATGAACTTCCTTCCTACGATAAAGGAATGGGAGGACCGCCACCAAGTTCATCGGAGTCTGTGTTGATGAAAATAATTTGAATGGTGTCGTTCTCTTTCTCTTCAGTGACGGTATCATTCGAAGATGAGCACTCTGATGGCAAGACCGGGTCAACTGCTGTCTCGACCTTTTGACTTTTGTCTGGTATGGATTCAGAGGGTTCATTTTCAATGATAGATGCTTCAGCCAACCACAGTGATGGGCCAACCAGATTTTCAACTGGTGGAGGACTTGGAAAGAGTTTTTTGTATCCAGGAGGAAGTCGTAGCGGTGAAACCGGACGATCATCCAAAACTCTTTTAGCCTCATCAAGGAAGGGACAACAGTGGATGGCGTGATTTCCTTTACACAACTTACAAGGAAATTTGGGATTCCTTTTCTCTCCATGTGCTTCACTTTCACTGGTTGATGGTATGCATTCAACATGATCGTTAGAGGTTGACGCCACCAGATTGTGCAAAGAAGGAGACCAGTCCCTTAAGATCCGAGGGATGCAAGGACAATCTCGGTGATAGTGGTCTCCATTGCGAATGACACAATAAGATTTAGGTTTCGACGGTGCAGTGTGAGGATTTTTGCTAGATGATGCTTGGTTGCCCCCTTTCGATTTTGGTTCCTTTTTCTCATTCTGCTTCTTCTTCTACTCAACTACTTGATTTTTAGCTTTATCGGCTTTATCAAGCGAAGAGGAAGGAGGAGAGGGAGAATTAGATGAAGTAGAAGGTTGGGAGGCAACTCTAGTGTCATCTATTTGTTGATTTGACTGTTCAGAAATTACAGTATTCTGAATGACAGAGGTAGAGAAGAGCTAGACAAGCAAACCAATTGTCAACCCTGAAAGTGACAAAGTGGCCATATGGGGTGCACCAACATCTCCCCAAGAGGAGAAGGGACTAGGATTTCCTCCAAGGGGAAATCCTTGGTTGGTAGACTCCATTTTCTCAACCTAAAGACCAACGGAGGAATTTGTAATGTTATTCCGATTAAAATAAATTTTAGACGCTTTGACACAAAATGTTTTTTCAATTTTAAAGATGCGAGAAAAAAAAAAGATGACACTAGTCGCCTTCAATTTTTATTGAGCCTGAAGTGACAAGTGCTTAGAGGACCTTTTCCTTTAAGGAGTCTGAAAAGGAGCAAAATGGACTTCTCTGGAGATCTAGGCAGAGAGGATTACCAAACCAATCACAAAACTGCAGAATACTTTTTACGGTACAACAGTCAATCTTCCTGAATGTTGTGTTCAGTGCATTGCGATCAATAAGGCAGCATACACAGTTTCCTAAGGATAAATGATGCAGCCTATTGTGGTCTCCCAATATATAATCGACAGTACGTGGAAGCAAAAGTCCGTACTGGCACTTGCCATCTCAGAGTGGAGGAATCACCCAACCAACGCTGAAAACAATAGTTACCATGTTTTACGACGCCGGAATACGTCTCTAGCCTAGACCTCTAGATGTTGTGCATTAAGTTCCAAAGCATTGTTAGATTCATTAAATTTATTTTAAGTTGATCTTGCTTAACAATTTGCCTTTTAGGTTCACCACGTGATGTGTATGCAATTCCTAAAATGCAGTCTAAGATGATAAACCAATGTTTAATCTTCTTTCGGCAATGAAAATCAGGGAAAATTTTAAGAACCCCCCCAAATTTACATGCATAATAAATGGGTGAATGTCCATGGTATATAGGAAAAATGGAAGGTGATTTTATCAATAATGTGATATGTATATATAAATTTTTGGCGAATCTCTCACCAGGCATGGCGAATATTTTACTCAATTTAAAATCTTGTGTTTATTGAATACACAAATGAAATCATTGCATTTCTTTAAAATATCTTTTGAAATCAAAGTTACTGAAATTGCATATCGATAATCTAGTGGGTGTAAGATAAATTCACCCGTGCCATTCACAGAAAGCATGAGAAAAAACCTAATACTATATATAAAACCAAGAAAAATTCAAATTCATCACTTCTATGTTCCTGTTTGCAATTAGAAAAATTACCCAAATTACAATCTGTTTACTCCACTTCTAGGGATATCGTAACCACCATGCCAATACACAAGTATGTTCCCGTTTGCAATTAGAAAAATTACCCACTTCTAGGGACCTCGTAACCACCCTGCCAATACACAAGTATGTTCCTGTTTGCAATTAGAAAAATTACCCAAATTACAATCTGTTTAATCCAGCATATGTTGGAAAGTTATAGAAGGATGACTAGTGCAATCAATCCATTCCTTTTAGCCCTGGATTTGTTTCAGTTTAAAACAGAAGTATACAGCATATGTTGGAAAGTTATAGAAGGATGACTAGTGCAATAAATCCATTCCCTTAAGCCCTGGATTTGTTTAAGTTTCAAACAGAAGTATACAAATATAATTGTCCAATGTCTATGCTTTAACCATTCACCTTAAGATGTTTTTACAATATAATTTCCTAAGTCTATCTAATATCTTCATTATCATAAAAACCAACCTATATCCATCTTAACTCCACATCTACCACTCTTAGGGGGATGAAATCTATTTATCCCTCTCAGCACTTGGTAGACCCAGAATTAAGATGGATCTAAGATATAATTTCCCCTTTAAATAGTCTATGCTCACATGAATACCATGGGTCAATGCCATGGGTTATCATAAACCTGGAGCTTAAAAATTACTATTAGTAATTTATAAAAATTAATCAAACTAATAGTTGATTTTTATTTTATTTTTATTTTAACCAAGCTAAAATGTTTAACATACATTAAATTACAACATCCATTTTTACTCTTGGTTGGATCAAATATTTTTTCACTCTATGCTAGTTCGCATATCACGATATTTGATACCTCTCGGGGGTTAGTAGATCCAGAGTAAAGATGGATCTATTCTGGTTTAATTCCCTCATTTAAATAGGCTACATTCCAAGTGAATACCATGGGTCAATACCATGTGTCATTTTGGTGAATACCGTGGGTCAATACCATGTGCCATTTTTATTTTTATTAATACTAATATTAGGGTTAATAATGTTTTTTCATGGTATTAATATAAAAAAATAAAAAATTGTTTTATTTGTTTACCATACCTCTCGTTTATTTATAAATTTATTAATTTACCATACCATTCATAAATACAAGGTGACTTATCGAGTAAATATAAAAGAATGTTTTATTTGTTTACCATACCTCTCGCTTATTTATATTCTTATTAATTTACCATACCTCTGACAAATATGGTATTTGGCCCATAGGATTCACTTAAATAAAACATCTTTCTTGAGCCTTCATAAATAGAAGGTGACTTATCGAGTAAATATAAAAAAATGTTTTATTTGTTTACGATACCTCTCGCTTATTTATATTCTTATTAATTTACCATACCTCTAACAAATATGGTATTTGGCCCATAGGATTCACTTAAATAAAACATCTTTCTTGAGCCTTCATAAATAGAATGAGGGTTATGTACTAAATATAAAAAGAGGTTTTATTTATTTACCATGCGTCTAGTTTATTTATATTTTTATTTATTTACCATACCTTTTTGAGTAAGTATAAAAAGAAGTTTTGTTTATTTACCATACCTCCACTTTACTTATATTTTTATTTGTTTACACCCTTGCATGTATATAAGGTGACTTATGGAGTAAATATAAAAAATGCTTTATTTATTTACCGTACCTCTCATTTATTTATATTTTTATTAATTTACCATACCTCTTTTATAAATATGGTATTTGGGCCTTTGGCCCATAGGATTCACTTAAATAAAACCTATTCTTGAAAATGGGCGAATGGAAAGTTGTAACTCCTAATTTCAAGGGCTAAATTTACCTTTTTTACCCTCTCCCTTAAAATAATGTGGGCTATTTGAGGTGATTTGTAAAAATGTACTATGATACAAAATATTCGCCCACTAAAAATTTAAAATCCCTTAATTTCGCCAAAGGGCGAACATTCGCCCCTAAAATTTTCTATGACCATCACCCTGTTAAGTCGATGATTGAGGTGTGGATGCACATGTGGGGCGAGATGATGCCCAATAGGGGTCAGCCGATGTATTTGACCAACATTTTCATTAAGGCACTATAGCTACTAGGTAGTGAGGTTGACCACATGTTTGTCTTAGTTACATATCCTTACACGGGGATGGATTGGCGCCAATGTCCCAAAATCCTCTTCACACAGGGTGAGCTAGCAGATGCTAGAGGTAATATTAGTGTTTTCTTTAAATTAATCTAGTTTCATTTTATTTTCTTAATTAATTATAAGAAACTTTATTCTAGTGCGTTTTTTAACTTGTTGTGTATTCTATATTTTTTAGACATCAACACATTTGTTGGGGATATGCCTCCTCCCCCACTTGATGGAGACGCAAAGATGACCTAGGCCGTGGAGGGTGAGGTCATATGTTCGGATTAGATAGATGTGGGCATGTAGCCATGTCATAGGCCCGATATTGGATTCACCATGGATTTGGATGACCAACTCTCTAGAGTTCTGGTTAAGGCGAGAGTCTGCCCTGTGATGACTCAAAACATGAGGGCATATCCTACGCTCCTAGAGATTTGGACGAAATTGGCTAGTAGGTTTATATAGCCACTGAGGAAGGATTTCCACCATGAATCATATACAAATTCTTCACCCAGTACTACCCCATCAAATCATGATGATCATGGTGATGATCCTTCTAGTAGTATTGCACCTCCTTGAGATTGACATGCATCAAATGATGATCATGGTGTCGGTGATCCTTCTATTAGTACTCGACCACCTAGTCCTCCTCATTCACGTCATGAACACCCACTACTTAATGTTTCTCCTAAGAGAGAAGAACAACGACCTGCTCCACCTCATAGTTCGACTCTTGATCAGGATGATGATGCCCTCTTAGATTATTAGATTTGTGTGCTAGCTAATAACATTTATATGTGCTATAGGTGTATAGAATTAGATGTTGTTATTGAATCTGAATGTGTATATTAGATAGTGTTTGTGTTTTTTAGATGGTTATCCTCATGATTTTTATTTTTATGAAATGATATTTATTATAGATTATGTATGGGTGAACTTATATCAAAATTTTATATATGAAATTACATGCAAAACGACTTACTTTAAACAAAAAATGCAAAGATGTTTTTATAAATTACAAAGATTAATATGGTTGAAACTATAATTGTAATATTACCATAAATAATTTTCTATTGCATAGAGAGTGAATACATATTTATTCAAACTAACTTCTTATTCAAACAAGGGTTGCGAGCAGTGTAGTCCTTGCCTATAGAAAACATAGATATTAAAAAACAAAGCATTTATAAAACATGTCTAAACAATAGTCACCACAAAAAAAAATCAATTTTACACACTATTAAATTGTACAAACCTCTAAACAAAACTAACTTTCTAGTCAATATCTATTGTAGAAATTACAAAGTTGTGACCTATACATATAATACAAGAGTTACATAATATCTAAGTAATATTTGCAATTAATTTTCAAGTCATGTATTTCAACAAGTACTCACTAGATAAAAATTTCAAAATGTTTTTAATAAAATTAAAATATATAACACATTGGTCTATAAATCAACTGTAATTAAAAAAATGTTCATAAAATATTGGATTATAAAAATAACATTACAATTAATTTGATTTTATGACTTTAATAAATTAAAAATTTATTTACTAATAATAATTATGAGTCAAGTATCATTTAAAAATTACTTTATTAATTATAATTATTATTTAAAAATATGAATTCTCTAAATTGTATTCTTAAATTATAATTATAATATATTTTTAAATTTCTAAGATTTAAATTAATTAAATAAGAAAATGCAATCAATAAATTATTGTCAATAATATTTATTTAAAAATGCAAAAAATAATATTTTAAGTTATTTATAAAAATTATTTATTGTTGAATTTAAAAATCTTAAGTCGAAATGTGTATAATTAATAATTTTGATTTAATATAACTTAAAAATATATATCTTAATAAAATCTAATTTATCACTAAACTTATCACAGTTTCAAGCAATAAAAATATAATATTTTTAGCAACTCTTACCAATTTAAATTTATATTCGAGACGAATAAAATACGATATAATTAGCATGAGATCTTGTCAAATGTTATCACGATGATGATGCCATGTTAAATTATTAAATTTGTGTGCTAACTAATGACGTTTATATGTGCTAGAGGTGTATATAATTAGATGATGTTAGTGAATTTGAATGTGTAATTTATATTATGTTTATGTCTGTTAGATGATTATCACCATGATGTTTATTTTTATGAAATGATATATAATTACTATAAATTATATATTGGTGAACTTATATCAAAAATTTATATATGAAATTACATGCAAAAAGAGTTACATTAAATAAAAAATGAAAATATATTTTTTAAATTACAAAGTTTAATATGGTTGAAACTGTAATTGTAAAATTACCAAAAATGTTTTTCCATTGTATAGATAGTTCATACATATTCATTCTAACTATTTTTTTTTTCAAAAAATAATAACATATGAATAAATGTTATTATCAATTGTATTGTTTCTTCTTCTTTAATAGACTTTTCTACCCTAAAAATTGTTATTATAAATATGTTATGATATCCAATCATATGCATTCTATTGGTCCTCAAATTTTATGGATGCAAATATTCCTACATTTGTTTTTTTTTTCCATTATTTCATAAGTTGATTGCTATGAAAATTTTAAATTACTTAATTAATTGTGGTTTTAGTAAGCATTGGGGGAATAATTTAAATATTTCCAAAAGCAATGATAAAAGTATGTAAACTAACAAGAAACTAAGTTGAAAACAAAATTATCACAAAATCCAAATTAAACTTATCACAAATTTAGAAGTAAACAAATATGTTAAAATTTTTATTTTTAAACTATAAATTGTACAGTTGGAAATACTTAGTTTTAAGTTCAAAAACGTTTCCACGAGAAAAAAAATAAAAAAAAGTAAAAATGTTTGTGGATCTTACCAATTATATAAAATACCAAGAATTAGATGAATAAAAACCAATATAATTAGTGAAATAAAGAAAACAAAACCATACAACAATAGTATAAATGATCAATAACACAAGTACATATCACTCTTTGTTTTTATCACCCTGATTATCTTCCTCACTTGGCATAATAACATCATTGTTCTAAAAAATATGTTTTGATCTAGGGTCATGTCTTAATACGAACCACCAATCCTTGTCCAACAGATATGGGTAAAAAACACATGGTTGCAGTGCTCGAGGAAAACATAAGGATCCTTAGCTTCATGCCACATCTTTCTATTGTTGATAGATATCAACCCATTATCATGATTTTCCTTTACACAATTATTATCAAAGGTGTCGCACCACTTGCACCTAAAAATAACACATTGTAACGAAGAGAAGTCCACTTCAATGATCTATTTTACCTTTCCAACATAATCTAGCGTCCCTTGAATTATGTTCCAATTGTGATGGCTAGCATGACTATATTGGTCGAACATGACTTCCACTCCATAGTCTTGTGTCATGCATCCATCGTCGACATCCGTCGTGTGAAAATGATGTCCATATTTCTACATAGATGGGAAAAAATGCACCTATAAAAAATTCAAAAAATCATAGTGTCGTGTATCTAATAAATCAAACATAATTAAAATATAAAATATATATGTTACAAGTCAAAGGTGCATTATGAATTTAAAAATGCACAAAAAGATATTATTACCAATTTGTTGCACCCAATCCCTATGTTAAGCGCATCCTCTTCGACACATGGGTAATGACTAGAGCCACTGTATTTCTCTCTGATTTGGTCAATAATTGAATTGTTGGGCATATTACTGGCATATTTTCCTTTAAATGATTAGGATAAGACGTGCTTCTACCATTCAACCATCTGAATTATTTCTTATCACTTTCCCATTTCCTCCTCTTTTTTTCATACAATGTGATCCATGGTTTTTTTGCTTCCCAATTGTAAATAATCCATTTGTTGATGGATTAAATTTATGAATTCAATGATGGAATCAAACCAACATATATTGTATGAGATAAAAATATACATTATGAAACTTAGTGTGAACAATTATTGTGTATAAATTTTACAAATGATAAGTCACCTACTCTTTATCATGCACCTTTTTCCATTCATTTCAAAAAGCTCCCTTTCTCTTCTATCTTCATCCCTTTCATCATCCCAAATGATCGCACCTAGTGTGTTATTGAGCTGATTGATGTACTCACTAGCATAATACAAAGACTCATATGATATGTACCACTCTACCATAGACCCCTCAGATTTTTCTCTTTTTCAAACAAATCCTTTCAATTTCTTCATGTACCTCTCTAAGAAGAACATACAATGATAAGAAACTACCCCAACTAATTCAACCTCATCTATGAGGTGAATTATAAGATGAACTTGCAAGTCCGTGAAACTTGTGAGTAGTTCCTTATCAAACATATAAACAAACTCAGATATCACTTGATGCCACTGTTTAATGCTATTCATATGAATCTCCTTTGATATGATCTAATGTACAAATGTAGATAATTTAGATATGGCACATTGTAGTTCTTGGGGGAAGTCATGGTTCACACACCTACGCACAAGAAAAGGATAATTAAATTGAAAATTAAACATAAAAAAATAATTATATTTTGTCCCATGGCATAAAAATAATAATAAATAATAAAATCATGTTGTTGACACACTCACTCTTATAATGTTCAAATGGTCATGCGATTTCAACCCCGACAAATGGTATTCCATAGTGAAGTAGCACCATAGTGAAGACCAATATAAAGAAGGCACCCTCACACCCATTATAACTTCCTTTGCCAAATAAAGATCATCATTCTTTAAAATCCATGGGACATCCCCTTATTTGAAGTACCAAGAGGAACTAGCCTCTCCTCTACTTTCTTGTCTTGGCCAATGTTGCTTTTCAGTTTTTGAAGACATAAGATCTCTCTTGACAACCAATGTGTCATTTTATTTTGATGATACGTGCCTTCATAAAGAAGATGAAACATGTTTTAATATATGCATGGGATCTAGTATGTGGGAAATCTTAAGATTTTCCCAATATAGGAGCTCATAAAACAAATATTTCCTTTTCATCCCAAAGGGAAATTTCTCAAAATAGGCATCGAAGAATTCTAGATTATCGAACATAGGCTCCCCATTTGAATCAAACATTTTTTTCATCTCCTTCTCCTTCTCTCTCTTATATTCTCTAAGCCATTCAGCTAGTGTCATTATTGCCGGCCATTGGGTTCTCTCTAGTTTACCATTGAAAGTGGATGTCACTCTTTTGTAAGGGTGTTATTCTGAGAGGAATACCCTAGAGCAGTCATAAAATAGCTTTCATATGTGGTTGTACCACCTAGCCTTTTGAGAAATTCCACAACATTTACTTCTATGATACCCTTTTGTTACAAGACCTGTGGAATTATTATATAATAGGGTATGCTAGCCATCATGAAGATCAGAAAAATTGCAACGAATCAAATTAATATGTGAAACAATATTGTTATGTATATAAACAAATCAATAAACATGTAATTTGCAAGACAAAACACCTATGCTTGGATAATCATGTGTGGTGTAAGCACATATTCCATACAACGTAAAACACCTCTCTATGGAAATGGATCTTGATACATGGTATACGTGTATCCATTCCCATAATTCCTTCAATTCATCTACTAATAGTTGTACATATACATCCATATTCTTGACTTGTATTCTACAGGGGGCTATTAGATCCAACATAAGATGTTCATTCTTCACATACAACCATGGGGGGATATTGATATTGATCACTACTATAGGACACATATAGTAGTTGTTGTCTAAGAGGGAATATGGGTTGACGTCATCCATGGTTGTGTTGAGTCGTAGACTTCGTACTTCATCCTTGAATTGTTTTAGGCCACATATCCCCTATATGCTTCATGGCTATTGAATCTATTGGGATTCACATAACCCTCTACTTAATTTTGTGTGAGGCATGCCATCCTCACAACATAGTTAATTCTTTGCAACAAAAAAACCTTTGAATCCTTGGGATTATAGGAATGTGCCTCAATATCTTATGAGGAGGACCATATGATTTACCCTATTTTTGTATTTATGATACCTATCATGCGTAAATTTTGGACATATCCCTTTGTCTACATATTCTCCTCTATATAGAATAAAATCATTTGGATATGCATGATATGATATCTACTAAACACCCAACAATTTCAACAATTTATTTTCCTCTTTGCAGCTACCAAGCAAGACATTATCATTCAGAAGAACCTTATCCTTGAATAACCTATAGTTGGTGGGAAATATAAATGAACAATGTCAATATTTCATGTTCATAAAATCAACCATTTTTAATGTTGATTGTGTGACAATATTTCTCAAAATATAATGTACTTGATCATCGTCAATTGCCTCAATATTTTCAATAAGCATGCATTCAACATGCCAAAATTTTCTTTCAATTTGTATAGTAAAATCATTGTCCCCATCTTGGTAGACATTGACTAACCACCAATCCAAATACAAGGGTGGTGGAAGTAGATTTTAGGCTTTTGAAAACAGTATCAGTGATATGAGCATCATTGCCTATCTCATTGTTCTGGAATTTATCTAACAACATGTCATCCATGGAATTCATATCACGTGAGTAGTCATACATACCAACCTCCATTTGATTGCCTCCATTTCCAACTTGTGATGAAGAAGTACTATTGTTGTAGTCATTCTTAAATCATGAATCTAGACATGGTGGGAATTGAATAGGAGGTTGATTCAACCTTTCTTTGTATGTGTCCTCTCCAAGTATTTATCTTAATGTAGTCTTCCCTCAATTTGAGATTGTAATGGGTTGCATCGGAAGATGGTAGGTGGGTCGCTCATCGTCACTAGAATCCCAATCTTAAAAACTTGAACATTAGTACATCAATGATATTATTAAGAACAATGAAAATGCTTTGTTGATATTACATTATACCAAAACAATTATTACCATCACTGACTCAGGATAGCGGCTGGAAGATGGCATGCTACAATTCGCATGGTAAAGTGGTTATTCATTTTCATCTACCAACTTCTTGTGGTATGTTTTCCCTGATGAGAACTTCTGATTTTTTTAAACTTGTGCAATTTTTATTTTTTTCTTTTTTAATCTAAACTCGATTCTGAATCAGGATCCTACAAATTTGGATAAATTTTTATTCAAATTGACATGGATTAAAAAAAAATCAATTAGATAATCAAAATACAAATAAATTATTACTAAATATGTAAGGGGACAACTCCGTGAGAGGCTTTGAGTGATATTGAACAAACTATAATTTGAACAATTGGTCATTTGATATTATGAGATTTCTATAACTACTCTCATAAAAAATCCATGTAATAAAGTTAATAAAGGAAAAATAATAACCAAGGTCATGGGGCATGTATTCCAAGCTGAATGTTGGTAAAAACCATAGTGATAGGGATCACTTGTGATTAACAAATGGCTATGAAAATTGACAATGGTAATGGCAAAGGCAAAGAGGAATTTATTGGCATTTTATTTATGAAAATAATGGAAAATATCAGAAAAGGAAGGTGAAACATCACAGGTTGCACGTGAGGAGGAAAATTGAAGGAAAAATGAAGAAAATAGAGGTGTTAAGAAGGCTTCTAAGGATCAATTCATAGATTGTTTTTATTTTTTTTTCTTTTTTCAGTTTTACCTTGCGGCTATCTCTCTCTCTCTCATAATATTTGATACTTAGAGTTTTCTTGGAGCACTCTTGAAGGGTGTGGCATAGTTAGGATTGGAGAAACAAGGGGAAAGAAGAGTAGGAAAGCACAAGAGGACATCAAGATCTACAGTAGCAAAGGGTTTTTCTTGTAGGTAGTGAGTTGCATGTATGATTTCCTTGCTAGTTTTGGCATGCATGTAACATGCATGTAGTTTCTTGGTTATGATCTATCGTTGGTATGGAGGATTTCCTAGTTTGACAGTGGTTTTTCCTAGCCTTGCCATTTCCTAGATAGCCATGGTGTTGTTGGCTTCTTTCCTTTTATTTTCTAGTTGGTTCTCACCTTCCTTATGGTTGTGGGTTGACTTACTAGTTCGTAGAGCCTTGGTTGGAAAAACACTCTAGAAGCCCTGTAACAACATGGGTTGAGTTACTAGTCTTGAAAGCCGTAGTTAGAAAAATTCTCTGGAGACCTTGGTGGGTTGAGTCACTAGTCTTGGAAGAGCTAGTTGGAAAAATGCTCTGGAGCCCGGTAGTAGTTGTGGGTTGAGTTACTATTCCTAAAATCGTTGGTTGGAACAAACGATCTAGTGCCCTAGAAAACTTGGGCGGAGACAAATTTCGTGATGGTTAGTAATGTCTGACTGTGAGGTGGAATTACTGGTTGAGAGTTGAGGTGGTGTGGCGTTTGGAATCCCTGGTTTTGTTTTGTTTGATTTTTTTCACAAGATCCCACATTCATGCTTAGAATATGGCACAAGGATGACTGGCTAAAAGAGATATTTGGTTCATCCCAATATATAGTTGGGTGGTATGTGGAAGTCTCCGACTTGGTTATATTTTCATATGTTAATAAGAGCTCCTTTTCGTTTTATATTTTCATGAGAAAAATTTCTTGTCATTATGTGCCTTTAATAATTGTTTCTTCATTGATATATCTTTGGTTATTTGTTGATTATGAGCATGTTTTATGATAACATTGATGTATGGATCTCATCATATTCTGGTTAGTAGATGAAATAATAATGAATGAATGACCTAATAGACAACAAAACTATTGGGAGTAGATATAAATCCTCCTTGATGATTCTAAGATGTATGAGATCCCTATGTTAAAATATGTTGTTATGACCTATAGATTTCATGTTTACAATATGTTTCAAAAAATGCCTGTTATGACTAGTAGGGGTCAAATCAAGTTCTTGCTCAAGTGTTTGCATTATTAACCTTATCGCAATGTCAATTATATTTTCAAGTTCCATGAGGTTATGGGCAATGGCCTAAGTCTTAGCCCTGAAAATGTAGCACAAAATATGGGTTGCTAGAAAATAACTTCCTAGAAAAGCCCACAGTCACATGCATGCCTTGTTGCGGTAGTGACTAGAAGGCCTCAATCATTTGCATGGCTTTTCATGGGAGCGACCGGGGGTCTAGATCAACAAAACATCAAATTGTGTCAAGGGTTGGGCACCTGGAAGGGTTGGTTGTCTCCTAAAAGTTTTGTAGCTCCTGAGGAAGGTCATATTGGTCTTCTCTTGTCATTTCCACTCCTTAGTTGTACATGGGGAGTTGAACCATATCATAGTAAATCTTCATCAGATGTTTACACTGCTGGGCCAATTAGCTTCGGTAAATGTGGGAGGACAATGGTTAAATTTTCCTCCCTTCATTTGAGAAAAACCAACAATAATTTTTTGTGTACATAAGTAAAATTATTTTCGAGAACCATATAACCACAATCTGAATTTTAATATAATTTTCAAACCATTTTCAAGAATAAGGCGGCTTTAAGAGGAATTTGTATATTATAAAAAACTACAACTCATGTGGATGCATCCTAAAGGATAATTTGAGATGAATATGCCATTTTATGTGAAAATAAAAATTCAAATAACTTTTAAAGAATATTGGCATGCTTATAAAATTAACTACATCGATGTGTTTAAACAATAACAATATCGATGCAAAAAAGTGATATATCAGAATTATGATCGATTGGTTAAGAACGGGGGTGATCCGATGGAGGCTCTGCAACTTGATCTAGGGTTAGGGTTTTGATGTTGGGCACCATGGTGGGATGCACAAGGGGGAATGCCGCTCCCTCCTACAGTCAAGTAATTATGGATAGAAGCAAGGATGCGGGAAAGCAGCATTTTTAGAAACCTTTGGAGAAGGAAACAGTGGCAAGTAACACAGACACATTGGGAGGAAACAAACCTCATGAACAAGAAGGGGAGCAATAGGAAGCTATTCAGGAAAAGGAGAAAGGGGATGGCAGTCAAAAACTTACTTCTATAAGGACATCTGAGGCCTACAAACCTAAGTTGAACATCATTCCTCGAGTCATCTTGAGTGACCTTGTGCTACAAGCGCATAAGGATCATATGACGGAACATGAAGTCATATGCAAATTCATGAGAATATGACTGACAGAGAGGGTACTACATGTATGGATAAGGAGCCACTGGAAGCCAAGGGGGGGAATACACCTTCATCTGGGATCCAAGGGCTTCTTCACAGTAGTATTCAGAAGCCTAGAACATAAAGACGGAGTGCTGAAGGAGGACCATATTTCTATGCTGCTGCAGGCCTCTACACGCGCACATGGCTATTGAACTTTGTTCTGGACTGTGAGACATTTACATCGGTGCCGGTATGAACCAGACTATACTCCCTTCCTCTGGATTATTAGTTACTGGAATCGTTGAAAACAATAGGCAACAAACTAGGGCATTTTCTAAAGATCTCAGATGCGACTCTGAAAGGAAAATACACCTCCTTCACTTGGAGCTGTGTGGAAATGGACTTATCTGGAGCACTTCTAAGCGTGATACTTTTAGATGTATATGATGAAGAATGGGTATAGGTGGTGGACTATGAGCACATCCCATTTAGGTGCCGCAAATGCCATGAGCATGGGAATCTATATAGAGATTGCCCAACAAACAACATCGAGAGAAATGTGAAAGCCACTATGGATAAAAATCCTGAGGGTTTTACCAAGGTTGGGGCCAAAGGGAAATGTGGAAAGAGGTTGCAAAAGAAGATCAACGATGAAAGACAATCGAGCCACAATAGCTTTAAGATCCTAGAAGAAGAAGAAGGAAACAAAGAAATAGACCAGGAAATGGAGAACATTGTCACTAAGAAGGAAATGGATGACAACATGGAAGACATCATAGAAAACATGATGGAGATAAATAGGGACGACGAGATGACTCCAAGTGAGGCAGGAACAAAGGACCATGAATTGCTGGAGATTCTAGATAGGGAAAATCTGGATCTAGAGAAATTTATGGAACAAGGAACAACCGAAGGAGTGGACTCCCTACCAAAAGAGGAATATGATAGGGTTCAACAACTCCTCCTATGGAGATCAAAATAAAAGGGAACTGGAGTCAAAAGAAATTATGAAGGCCAAGAACATAGAGGGGTCAAAATCATGGAGGAGACACAGGCACAATCTCCAAAGAACCTACGTAGGAAAAGAGGAAGAAAGAGATAGAACAAGTTGCTGAACAAATGTGGGAAGCTATTTATTAAAACAGGTAAGATGAAAGAGCTTACCAGTTACTCCTTTATAAACCTTTCTTAATGAAGATCACAACCTGGAATATTGGAGGCATAGGAAATAGAAGGAAACAAAGAAATCTCAGTACTAGAATAAAAGAAGAAAAACCAGATATGGTTTTTATTCAGGAGACAAAATGTTCGATGGATAAGATTAGAGAAATTCATATGAAATGGCTAATCAAGTGCAAGTATCTAGAGGTTAAAGAAAAAAACTCATCGGGGGGGATTCTCACGCTGTGGGATCCACACAATTTTGGAATCCTGTATGCTGAGGCATCTAGGAACTATCTTTCTTTGGTTTGTCAACCTTTAGGTGATAAGGAGATATACATGATAAAAAATGTATATGGACCTCAAAAGTAAGAAGAAAAACTCAAGCTTCTCACCTCGCTTGAGGAACGAAGAGCAAGACACCCTAATATTCCATGGATCGTTGCAGGAGATTTCAATATGATAAGATCTCTTACAGAGATAAAAGGCAATATTAGATAGCTAGGAAGAGACTCCATGGCCTTCCAGAATTTCATATTGAACATGGGGTTAGTGGACATTGGAACAATAAATGAGACCTTCACCTAGAACAACAAAAGATGAGGGGCTTCACAAGTCGCATCTAGACTAGATAGATTTATTATCTCAGAGAACCTATTTCTCCTTGGCCCTGCCATAACAACTTCTATTCTTCCCTTTGGAGGTTCAGATCATCCGTTTGTACAACTGGAAGCCACTTTTATGGGTACACCAAGAAACAGACCTTTCAGGTTTGAGAATGTCTAGCTCTCTCACCCTGGATTCACCAATAATATTGACAAATGGTGGAGAGAGGATCTAAACATTCAAGGCACTAGAATGTTCCTGCTCCAAAAGAAACTTAAACATATGAAATCCAAGCTTAAAGGTTGGAACAAAAATGAATTTGGCAATATCTTCAAAGCCAAAAAAGAAGCTAAGCAAAAACTCCAGGAGATCAATCAGATCAACATTACAGAGGGCTTTACAAAGGAATGAAAAAAGCTAGCTGATTCTTTGCACAAAGAATGGGAAGAGTGGTGCTTGCAAGAGGATATTTTCTGGAGACAGAAGTCAAGGATACAATGGATTAGAGAGGGAGAAAGAAACATGAAGTTCTTTCATAAATCCACAATGGATCACAGGGCACACAAAAGAATCACAAAGCTCAAAGACTCTCAAGGGAGAGAATTCGTCTCTCACAAAGACATGGAATCCCTCCTTGTACAAGATTTCCTTAGTATTGTAGAGGAGCATCTGGGGGATAGATCCAAGTTCATCAACCATTTCACTCAGTATATCCCTCAATTGGTTACTAAAGAAGATAACCACAATCTCAACAGGTCAGTGTCGGAAGAGGAGGTCAGTGAAGTTATTAATGAAATGCAAAATGGAAAATCTCCAAGCCTGAATGGTTTCAATGTAGAATTCTTCAAAGCATGTTGGAAAATAGTAAAACATGATATCCTTGAGGTGGTGGAAGACTCAAGAATATCCAAAAAGGTTCTGAAGGCTTTTAATGCTTCCTTGATAGATTTGGTCCCAGAACAGGAAAAATCCATGGTTGGGGATGGATTCAGAACCATAGCTTTATGTAATGTA
This sequence comes from Pinus taeda, assembly GCA_000404065.3. Classification (NCBI taxonomy): domain Eukaryota; kingdom Viridiplantae; phylum Streptophyta; class Pinopsida; order Pinales; family Pinaceae; genus Pinus; species Pinus taeda. The sequence goes on from APFE030201630.1 coordinate 23,821, forward strand.
GTGTATAAAATTATTTCCAAGGTGATCGCCAATAGACTCAAGCCCCTTTTATGAGCTCTCATCTCAGAGGAGCAAACGGGCTATGTGGAAGGAAGACAAATCCTCAATAATATCATTCAATGTCATGAGGTGGTACACTCTCTCAAAAGCAACAAACAAGTTGGTATGATCATTCAACTGGACCTAGAAAAAGCTTATGATAGGCTAAGTTGGTCATATATAAGGGCAGTTCTAAGAGCCTTTGGCTTCGAACAAAACTAGATAAGATGGGTTATGGCACTAGTTACCATGACTAGTTTCCCCATCCTACTTAATGGTGCTCCTTCAAGACTCTTCACACTCTCCAGAGGTCCCAGACAAGGGGATCTGCTCTCACCCTTCCTCTTTGTTCTCATGATGGAAGGGATAGGCATAGCGATTAAAACAACAAATGATGGAGGTAGAATCCAAGGCATCAAACTCACCTTGGATGGAGCTAACACTCATAAACAATTTGTGGAGGACACAATGCTGTAGGGCATACCCACAGTCGGGGAAGTTAGAACGACCAAACATATTTTGAATGACTTTGCTATGGCTACTGGCACAGAGGTAAGAATCAACAAATCAAAAGTCTTTTTATTTAACACTGACATTGCTATTCAAAGAAATATCACCAGAATTCTTTGGTTTCAAAGGGACCACCTACCTTCCAAGTATCTGGGCATACCTCTCACAGATAAACCTCTCAGCAAGGAAGCGTGGGAGCCAATCATAAATAAAATTCAATACAAGATCAGAAAATGGACATGCAGGTATTTAAATTTGGCAGGGTGCCTTGTGCTCACACAGGCTGTCCTGCAGGCCATTCCCATTTTCATGTTCTCAACTCTTCCTGCTCCTAAAGGAATTAAGCAACAAATCAGGAGCATACAAAGTGAATTTCTATGGGGTAGAGGAGAAGAGAAAAAGAAATGGGCCTTAGTTTCCTAGGACAAGATTTGCAAACCCAAGAGACATGGTGGCTTGGAGCATCATGATCCTAAAACCATCAACAAAGTTTTGGGAGCTAAACTCTGGTGGAGGTGGATCAAGGAATCAACAACAAGCTAGGCTAAGCTTTGGAAACAAAAATATTCCAAACATTGGTAGGATAGGGATCACATTAGAATTTCAGGGCATATTAAGGGCTCCCACATTTGGAACCTTGCCTGGGAAAATAAAAGTATTATTCAGAAACATAGTTTCTAGGAAATTCGAGCTGGGAACCTAGCTCGATTTTGGGAGGACAATTGGCAAGAGGAACCCAACTTGTATAAGGATGAATTAACAACTCTCAAGAATGACACAGATGACAAAGGTCTACTTATGGTAAAATCCTTCTGGGACCAGGATAGGAACAATGGAAAATGGAGAACTTGGAAGGATCTAGGCCATAGTGAAGAGAGCCCAAGGCCCAGGGAAACTCTCTTACCAAGGATCTAGAACATAGGAGGATTCTTGTATCCTCCTTGTCTGACCAACTAATATGGGGAAATAACACCGAAGGAAACTTTAACCTCAAAGAAGCTAAATAGATAGTAATAGGATTTAACTATCTAAACCTTGATCAAGTTTGGAAGAATCTTTGGTAGAGCCCCCACTGGATGCAAATAAAGTTATTTATCTGGCTAGTTCATCAAAGGAAAATCTTAACTTGGGAGAATCTCCTAAAGAAAGGTTTCACTGGACCATCCAAATGCTACCTTTGTGGCTCACAATAGGAGACGATGTATCACCTTCTCAACCTCTGCCCTTTCAGCTCCACTGTGTGGGAATAGGTGGCCTCAATCTTTAGGTACAATGATAGGGATAGACTCAATATCTCTAACACTTTGAAGAATTGGAGGAAAATTTTCTCAAGGAATGAAATCATTAATAAAGCCTGGACTTTGGTTCCAGGATTTTCCATCTGAAATGTTTGGAAAGAGCACAATAGTCGGATCTTCAAGAACAAAGCAAGAAAGCCCCAGCACATAATTGACCAAATTTTAAGGCAGCTCAAAGACAAAGTCAGTAGCTTGTTGAGGACACTTCCAAAGGACCCTCCTCTACCCCAAGATGCGAGTATTCTACTACATTTGGGTCTCCAGACTGTAAGCCCACAGGGCATAATCAAGGGTGTGAGCCAAACAAATGAAGATACAAATATTTGGAAGCCTCCTCCACATGGTTTCTTAAAGGTTAATATAGATGGAGCTTCTAAGGGAAACCCAGGGTTAGCTAGTTTTGAGGGTGTTATAAGAGAGGAACAGGGTCAGATAAAGAAGATATTTCATGGCCACTTGGGGAAGGCCACTAACAACATCGCAGAAATCATGGCCTTAGTGCAATGCTTGGAAATATTGGTGGATTCAAATTCACATAATGTCATCATTGAAGCAGATTCAGAATTGATTATTAGAGCGACCAAGAAAATATGTACTGGTATATCACTGGATGAAGTGTCAAAACACTGGAGGCTATCGCAGGTCTTTCACCGTATCTACACCCACCTGCAAACCTTAAAAATCGTAAGCTTTGTCCATGTGAAAAGAAAATCTAACATGTTAGCTCATCGTTTGGCGAATGGAGGAGTGACTAATAAGGAAAGGGACACTCAGAATGTTTGGGAGTTGTTACCCCCAGGTAAACTATTAGAGGACTATGTTTGTCAGGCTACCAAAGATAATAAGCAATGGATTGACAGGATGGATTGAGGAGGATCAGGAGATAGGCGAGAGGATAGGGAAGCCTAAACTGTTTGCATGTTGTTTGGTAGCAGTCTGAAGATTGTATTGGCATTAGTATTCCATTGGATTTGAGTCGAAGGTTGAGATCAACGAAGGAATACCAAGGATGCAGTGGTGTGAGGACTAATTCTGGAAGTGCTGCAGGTTTAATCGACCATCGATCACTATATGGATTGATGGCAACTCATTTATTAATGAAATATTATTATCTATGAGTGTCTGTGTGTTAAACGGAGTATGGCAGAGAAAATGGGGTTTAAGCGCAAATCCAACGATCAACAGAAGATCAACGATGCAGGGAGGAAGGAACGAGAACCGTCCGATGGGATAGATCAACAGTCTTTGCTTCGGAGAAGAGCGTGGAAATTAATTCGCACGGAAATGGTTTCTTGAACCACAAGTGGTATTTCAGGCGGGGTCTAAGTGGTAACCAGTTTTTTGAGAATGGCCTCCAATTCTACTCTTCAAGTGACACGTAGCAGTGAGGAGGAGAGAGGAAACCAATTTTCGAGTGGTCAATCCTCGTGGTACTTGTCCACCTAAAATCAGCATGGACTGTTGGATCCACGAAGGGTAGATCAATGGTGGAGGTTTGGTCGTGCAAGTGGCTGATCTATGATTGGAGGAAGGGGATGGAGTTGGAATTACGATTCGCCGATATGTGTTTTAGTGATTTGACATTAGCCATTGGATCATTGAATGAGATGAACGACCATTTTCTATGGTCGCAGATGTATTATTTTTGAAGTCAAACCTTATGGGTTGTGTGTCAGGTTTTGTGTTTTTCCTGTGTAATCCTTATTTTCCTATAGAGTGAATGGTTCCAAATTTTAGAGGTTTAAAGCCAATAACACTTCTCATAGGTTATGTGGACCATTTTTTGGTAAACGAAAGGATTTTGGTTTACCCTGTAACATATGTAATGTACTTGTTCTGTTAATAGAAAGCTCCATTCTTACTTGACCAAAAAAAAATAACAACATCGATGCATTAAAATAGTAACCGCACTGGTTTCTAGGATTTTGAAAATAAAAAAGGAATTATATCATATTGATGTGTTACAAAAATTTAGTGCACCAATAAGTTATCTTAATCGATATGTGTTACTATTAAACGTGCTAGGGCTTTTCAATATGAAACACAATGGTGTTCATCGATGTGTTAAAAAAAATATAGCGCACCAATAAGTTATCTTCATCGATATGTGTTAATGTGATACACACCAGTGCTTTTTAATATGAAACGCATCGATGTTCTGAAAAAACATAAGAAAAATGAAGGAGTGTTTTTTTTTTTTCAAATTGAAAAATAAGCAGTAATTTATTTTTCAAAATCTGATTTCAGAAAATATTATAATAATAAATTATTCACTATTTCATTATTTTTCCCAAAACTTCAAGTGAGATATTTACAAGAGATACATATGAGGAGCACTGTGGAGAAGCAAAATACTTTAGAACAACATAACTTTTGAGAAGATCATAATTTGACTGGTATGGTGATTCATCCAAAACCCCACATAGTAAAAAAAAATTAAATCTTACATTGTTATCTACTAATAAATTTTCTACAAATTTCTGTTAGATTTAATTTAAATTAGGAATATTATATATATATATATATATATTATATTATATATATTTATATATATACCGTGCCATAGTTAAAAAATGTTACTATTGATTTTACTAATAATTTTTTTTACAATCTCTGTTACTATTTAAATTTAACTATAATTCAGAAAAAACAAAAAAAATCAATACTTACCTTCAACACTTGCTTCTTCTTGCTTATGTGACTGCACAATATCACCTTAGGGTTTAACTCCCTCTTCCACTTAACCATTAGGGCTTTTCATTTTAGGCATTTTAGATTTAATGGGTTTATGTTACTATATATTATGTGTTTGACATGTAAAGAAAGGGGAAAACTTACTGAAACAAATCCAAACCCTATCCGCCTTATTTTTTTTTAATGGATTTGGTTTATCAGCGCACCTTGTGTAATAAATAACTTTAGTGCACCTCTACCAAGTAACACCTTTAAGTTCAAAAGAGTTGTGTTTAATTGTTTATGTTTTTATTTTTTTACTATGATGGAGGTGGTTTTATCATCACATATCGCACCATCATAATTTAAAGTTCTTTAAAAAAATAAATTTTCATTGTCAGTGTTAAATAATTAAATGCCTCATTGCATTTACAAAAAAAAACACTCCGGGGCATTTAGGCACATAAACGCACCGCTTACCATTCCTCTTTTTGGCTGAAAATTATGTCGTTTATTTAGAAAATATATTTAATGGATTCTGTACTGAATGGTATAGGTTGTATATCGATAAAAAAAAAAACGTTTGACAAGTTGTCATGTAAATATTGATCAACACAATGATAACACATCCAAAATAGCAAAAAAGGCAAGTTCTTTGTAATTTATTTACAAAATTAATATGTTTGAACTATATGTAAGTTTAACTAATATGTATTGGTTAGTTTTTCTCATGAAAATCCACAAAATGAGGAAGTGTGGTAAGATTCTTTCTGATATAAGTGCAGAATAGCATAAAAGCATTATAGAAAAATAGCAAAAGGATGAATCGGGGGAATGGAAAAATGTTATTAAATATGTGTTTTTTCTTTTTTGAATTTTATTAATAATGTACTTAAGAATACTAGATAACATGTTTCAATCAATATACGAATTCACATATGTCAAGCCTCACTAGCATAACTGGTTGAGGATGGGGCTCATCAGCAAGGAGACCCATGATCAAACCTCACAACTGGTGGTTGTACCATGTGCTACGGGGCGGAGACATGCTAAAAAATCTAGTCAGCTAAGGGCTAGTGTGGCCTAATCTGGGTGCAACTGCCAGGTGACTTTGAAGGCTTAGATACCCTTGGGTCATGGTTCCTCAAGTCACATGTTAAGCATGGATGATCACAAACAACTTGAGAAACAAACAAAAAAATATATTTATTCACATATGTTTAATGTTCTACAAGGACCAATAACGAAGGAAAATAATGTCATTCTAAGAAAAAAATTATAGAACATGTAAGTGATGATAAGTTGGTCCTTAGCTCATATGGAGTGGCATTGGAGGTTAATGAAAGGGGAAAGAAATTTTACAAAACTATGATGGATATAGTGCAATGAACATATAGACGTCCTTTCCACTTATAATACAAAAATCAATCCAATTATTCCAGGCACCAAATTATATTTAACTAGAAGAATAATTTTCAGAGAAATGGTCAATGATACTTGTAAGACTTGCAATAGAAAAAACATACAACAACAAAAAATAATCATTCAAAAAATAATATTCTTAATTAAAATGTTTTTCTAGAATTATATGTATATATTACTACAAAGCATTCCTTTATTAATATTAATTTTGTTATATTTAGTTTTCATACATCAATATAAATATAGTTTATTACTTTTTCAGGAAGATTACCAAAGGATCAATCAGTGGATATCTGAAACATGCCAGTCATAATGTCCAAAAAATGTACAAGGAGATGGCCAACTAGCTAAGGTAGCTTCTATTAGATTAATTTTATTGGTTGCTTTTTCTTTTGATTTTGAGGTAGAACAAATGGATGTGAAGGCATCATTTATTCACAGGGTTATGGAAGAAGAGATCTATGTGAAGGAACCTAAAGGCTTTGTGGTGAAGGGAAATAAAGAACTAGTATGGAAGTTAAAAAAGTCTTTGTATGGGTTAAAATACTCACCAAGGATGTGGTATCAGAAATTTGATACATTTATATGGGGACTTGGCTTCACTAGAAGAAAAGCGGATCATTGTGTGTATTTTAAATTAATTAGTGACCATGTTATTTATATGGTCTTGTGGGTGAATGATATGTTGCTGATTGGAAATGGAAAAGAAATTATCCAGGATTTGAAGACCCAATTTTCCTCCAAATTAGACATGAAGGATCTTGGTGTTGCAAACTATATTTTGGCATGGAAATTAAATGAGATCGAAAAAGAGCAAGTTTTGGTTAAACCTGAGGACTTATGTCGAGAAAATACTGCAAAGGTTTAATATGCAGGATAGTAAACCGATGAAGGTTCTTATTGCTGTAGGTGTAAAGTTATCTATTGAACAGTGTCGCAAGACACAAGAAGAGGAAGAGAACATGTCATGTGTTCCATACACAAGCACGTTTAGTAGCCTGATTTATTGAATAGTCTACACTAGACTAAACATTGCACATGCAGTGGGAATATTGAGCAGATTTATGTTAAAACTAGGGAAGGAGAATTGGACAATAGTGAAGCAGATTTTCAAGTATTTGCGTGGTAGTAGTGATTATGGTCTTTTCTACCAAGGAATATGAGGATTGGACAAGGTTTTAAACATTTATAAAAAAAATTATGCAAGTTCGGTTGGAGATATAGATCAGAGAAGATCTACGTGGGTATGGGTTTAACCTATTTGGAGGTGAAGTCAGTTGGATGAGAAAGAGATATTATGTAGTGGCACTTTCAACTATAGAGGCAGAATACATGGGATCCACTCATGTAAGGAGGGAAGCATTTTCATTGCATAGATAGTGTTCAAGTATGGGGTTAGTACATCAAGCTATAAGAATAGACTGCGATAGCCAAAGCACAATTTTATTGCCAAAGAACCCTACTTATCACTCAAAGATAAACAACATTGGTGTTCGAGATCACCTTGTGAGGGATATGGTTTAGGAAAAAAAGGTGGTGCTGGTAAAGGTGGACACTTTGAAGAATGTTGTAGATGCATTGATGAAGTATATGAGCATTGAGAAGTTTTCATTGTGTAGATAAATAATGGGTGTTGCAGTGTTGGACCAATGACTAATATCTCTTGTGACCCCTTGTGTGGAAAAGAAAACAACAAGTGGGAGAATGTGAGGTGTGTGTTATATTATTTCCACGACTAGTTGCACACATGAGGGGGTCACAAGGGGGACAACCTACCTATGCTTTTGTGCATGAGTTTCACAATGTTTTCGGACATGATGGTTTTATACCCATGGTATTTTGTAGATTTGGGTAAGGGAACTATGATTATGTTCTAATATAGGGTTAATGGATTTGGGTTTATGAATTCTTCAGCATGTATATATATGTATTGTAACATTGAAAGGAATATAATGAAAAATCAATCTGGTAGTCCCGTTTTTGTGATCTAGGGGAAACTCCCTGTGTATTTGTTTATGTTTCTTTCCATTATGTATTTTCTGTTATTCGAATTTGTTTGCAGGAAATTTCTGTACACGGTTAAAACCTACAGAAATGATGGGTGGATGTTGGAAATGGACAAGGGTGGTGGATTTACATGGCCTTGGTCCTATTGGAGCATCTAGTAAAAGAAGAAGAAATATCAAGTTTGACTTTATTTGACTAGGCTATGTAGCTGAGTGAGCAAAGGCCTAGGTAGAATCCACAGCTGAGTGCGCGGACCCTTGCAGTTGTGTGCACACAGTAGTTTTGAGTCTGTAATCCTTAATTGAAGATCAATAAAGATAGTTTCTGAAGAATTATTGCGTGGTTTTGTTTACTTTTGTTTATGATATATGTTGTCAATGAATGATGCGTTTTATGGAATATTGGTTAAATGTTGCATGATTCTTTTGAATAACTATTAATGATGTAGACAATGGATGTTTAAGTACATTCATGAAGACTCTGATGCATTCTTTGATGTTTACTAATAACTTAATAAATTTACATGAAACCTAATTTAGGAAAGCTCCCTGATGCGCATAAGTAGATAGAATGCTTGTTAAGGTTCCAGAAAGACCGATCGTCAACCTTCACGAAGATCTGAAGGCCATTTTGATAGAGTTGCAACAGAGTGACCTAAGATTTTATTGATCTGCACGAAGGAAAATCTAGGGCGATAAAACAAATCACACTAGTCTCTGGATGCAGAAACTTGGTTGTTGCATCCACCCATACTAGTTCGGGTGAGGCTATAGCCTCCTACACTTTGTGGGTTGTTGCTGAAAGGGCCAGTAGTGTATGGATTTGTTGGCTGATGCAACTAACTCTGGAACTAGGTCAGGACCCCTTATGACAAGAAATGGTTCCATTGTTAGGACCAGGATGTGCTTGAAGGAGATTTGATGTTGCAGCATTGGAATACGACCAAGAAAGAGATTGAAGAGTGGTTGGATCAAAAGATTCACAAGTTTGTGACACAAGAAAATAGGAATCTGAACATTTGGAAGAAAGAGTAGTTGAACATGTACCTATACATGGAGATACATGAGATATTCTTCTACACTTTTCCCATTGAACTGTATGAGTGGTTCGCTAAATTGACAGATATCCGAGGAAGGTGGAAGCTCAATAATCCTATAGTGTGGACTCCAGAATTAGTGCAATGGTTGGAAGCTTCTAAAAACAAGGTTGTGTGGGTTGTTGATCATTGGCTCGATCAAAATTATAGGAGGATTTGTTACAGAATTTGCACTTGATACCTGAGTCAGCTCCAATGAAGCAGAGTGAAGATTTTTCAAACGACCATAAGCTAAGTATTTAAGACCATTGAATACTTGGATTAAAATGTTGTTATGTGAAAAACTAGTGATGCCATTACTTTGATGTTCGGAGCTACGCGAAGTGGAAAATTATTTCGAAATCATGAAGGATCAGGACTGAAGTATAGTCCATTGATTAGACATGCTTTAAGTGATGAGGAAGGGTCTGAATGGACTCCGCCATGAAGCATTATTCAGTTAATCACTCAGGGGATTCCTAGAGTAAATCATTCATCCACTCCACCTCTGCCTCCACCTCCACTACATACACCTTCACCCACACCTCCACCTCCACCACCACCATCTGACATGGCAAGCACGATGAAATTTTCGACCTTCAAAGGCATAACGAGTGAAGATACATAAAAATTTTGGTTTGTTGCAAAAACTGTGTGGATAACGCAACAGATTACTAATGACAATATAATGAAGGCATAGTTGGTTACCTCTCTTAAGGATCATATGCTAACTTGGTATATTAAGTATTGTTCTGATAATCCTCTTGCATCGTTAGCAAATACTAAGGTGACTTTAAAAAAGGAGTTTAGTAAAACTAAGTCTGACTCACAATCAGTAATTAGATTTAAAGAGATTGTGATAAGGGTCGATGACATGCTATGATAATTAGATCAAAGGTTGAAGTGTCAAACTCAAGAAGCTAACATACAACTCTTAGATAATCAGCATTGCGAATGGTTTATAAATTCGCTTCTGCCCCACCTAAGAATTTCTCTGTCACAACAAAAGATAGGAACACAGGCAGAATCCTTGGAAATTGCAATGTGACTACATACGACACCTATTCAATATGCCACCTTGGGTGTACAACACATCCACTCTCAATTATAGAGATTACACTTAGAATTGTAGAGCTTGAAGAAAGACAATGAGACTAAACCAGAAGTGCACACGAAATTCTGGTGTTTGAAGTGCAAGAGCCAAGGGCATGATAAACACCACTGTCCAGTGTATGTGAATTATATTACAGGAGGGTGGTTGATTCCCCTGAAACCAGAAGCCCTAGTGGGACTGAGCATAGGGGCTGCCCTATGGTGTGTTATTTGACAGGTTGCTAGACAACATGAGACAGATAATTTCCATTTCCTTCAAAAGTTCCTCCAGACACCTCAGCAGCTATTCTTAATTTCTACAAATTTGTGGGCCACAATGAGCACCATTGTCGAAGCTATGAGATGATAATGGAAAGAAAACCTACTTACCAGACATAAGCATAAACTTGGCCTACAGATCAAGGGGCTGGAGGGGTAAGTGGATGTTACCAAGGAAGAGGATGATGACCTGGTAGAGGTTGTGGTCAACTCTTCTGCTACAACTGTGGAATGCCAAGGCACTATGCGAGAGACTTCTAGAATCAAACACGCCCATCATGTCAATACTATAGCCAGTTTGACCATACTATAGAAGAGTGCTCGGTGTTGATAGCTAAAATGCAAGAGAAGAAAGTTCAAACTTAGTAGCGTATGCAAAACTTACAGATGATGAGAGTTGAGCTCGAAGAGAAATATCAAAGCATGAATATATTTTTGAGAAGTGGAATAGCAACCGATAATGACAAAGGTAAACAACTTGAAGAGGATGGATGGGTCTGCAAGGCCCAAGACAAGGAACTTGGTTTTGATCTAGAGGATGCCAAGGAAACTTTTATGGAAGCCAAGAAGAGCTTCGGTGAGGCCTCTACCTCAGGAGGCCAGAACAAGGTGCAAGAAACTAGTGCTCTTCGAGAGGTTGATCCCTCTATTCTTACTACACTTTTGGAGACCTGCATAAAATTTTTGTATGATAGAAATATTGGGAAGGCCTACAGGAGTTAATAAATAAATGTGCCAGTAAAGAAATGGTCCATGTTGGGCACCACGTAGTAAAAAAATTTGGCAAACATAAGGCAAGAATGGGGCGCGAGATGAGGCTCAACATGTAGATAGGTGAATATGTGATGGATTAGGTCATCTTGGATATGGGATCTAATGTGAAAATTTTGTTGAGGCAAACACGGGAAAGGATGGGAAGACATGCGCTACAGTGGTCTCTGATTCAGTTTAGAATGGCGAACCAGTAGAGGATCATCCCCATGGGACAATTATATGGATTAATCGTTGATATAGAAGGTGCGAGTGCGATGCTCGATTTTGAGGTTATAGAGATCATCAATGATAGTAACCCATACCTTATGCTCCTGGGAATTGACTTGTCCATTGATATGAATGGGGTCATCAATCTAAATAAGAGGACAATGTCGTTTGAAAGAAAATCGCTTCGAGTTGTAGTACTGTTGGACCCTATAGAAGGGGCGCACTATTCTAAACCAGTCTACAATTATGATGAAAGTGAGGATGAACTAGATTAGATGTACAAAATAACAGTGCGAGACTAGGACAGGATCAACCTGATGGTAGATGGATGGATTGCATGGGACCTGGAGAGTTCCTGCACCTCGATTCAGACAAAGAGTTGGAGCGATGGCAGAATTGCTTGCATAAAGTATCCACAATGCAATGCAATATGATGATGAAGTCGTTGTGCTGTGTTTTGTTGGAGGTAAGGAAAATAGCTTAATATGATGGTTTAACTGATGTAGATAATTTTTTGGATGAATTTGAGTGTGAAGTCCCAGAGGATCACTGCTTCCAAGTGTTAGACTTAGACCTGCATACTACGCTTTTTCAATGGTAGGGTACGCATAAAGATAGTTTCGATGAATAAAGAGATTACAAAAAGATGATGAGATTATTGTTTGGGAGTCCTAACACTCGATTGACTAAGAAATATAACTGAAGCGATGATCCCTGTGATCATTGAGCCAAATGGATTAAAGTGTGGGGGACAGAACTGTAGCCAGAGTGGGTACACATATTTTTCCATACTTTGGATACAATTCCCATGAATTGGTATCTGGAAATGGAGCTCTGGCATGGCACCACGAAGTGGGATATATTGAGGGAAGGGTTCTTATCAACCTTCAGCTTTGAAGATGAATTTTCCAGCATCGATGAAGCTCTATAGAAGATTAAGACAGTTATCTTTAGAACGCTGCAAGAACCTATGGAATGGGTCCAACCAAACTAGAGCACCCAGCTATGCCATGCGCTAAAATGCTATAATGTAACTGATGAAGAGGAGGATGAAGATCCCAGAATCATGAACATTCCAGATGTAGAAGGACATCATGAAGTTGAAGGACCACAAATAGACAACCCGAACATCACCGTGTCGTTGAAGACAAAGCAGGTAAACAGGGCACTAATGAAGTACCGAAGTTTACAAAGATTGGAGATTATTGGGATGATGTCATAGTGGATAAAGTTGTCCAGTTACTCCATGAATACCAAGATCTTTTTCCCGCCACATTTTCAGATTTGAAGGGCATAATTGGAGATTTGGGTGTTATGAAGATCACTCTCAAGCCAGACGTGAAGCCTATTAAGCAAAGATCATATTACCTTAATCCTATATACAAGGAAAATATTCTCCAGGAGTTAGATAAGATTGCTGGAGGCTAACATTATAGAACCACCAAAAGAATCTGATTGGGTGAGCCGGATGGTAGTTGAAGAGAAGAAGCAAAAGGGTGGAATAAGGATTTGCATAGATCCACGGAAGCTTAATGATGTGTGCATCCATGACCCATTCTCGACACCATTTTGTCAATGAAGTATTAGACAATGTTGGAGGGAAGGAGGCCTATTCCTTCACTGATGGGTTTTCTGGGTATGATCAAATTAATATTGCACTCGAGGATAGAAGCAAAACAACCTTTGTGATGAAGTGGTGTTGTTTTTAGTACACTGTGATGCCATTTGGACTCAAGAATGCACCTGTGGTATTTTATCATGTAGTCATCACAATGTTCAATGAGTTCATCCATAAGTTCCTAGAAGTATACTTTGATGACTAGACGATGTTTGGATTGGTGAAGTGCCATGTAGCAAGTCTGCACCTAATGATGGATACAGGTTATAGATACGAGATCACACTGAATTTGAAGAAATGCATATTTTGTGTTCCCTTTAGGATCTTGTTGTTTCACGTGGTGTGAAAGCAAGCGCTGATGGTGGACCCTACGAAGATTGTAGTGATAGTGAAATTGGAGGTGTAGAGGAATGTTAAGCAGCTGCATGTGACGCAAGGACATATGAGATATTATAGAAAGTTTATCAAAGCCTATGCTAAAATTACTATGCCCATGGAGAAGTTGTTGAAGAAGGACGCGACATTCTATTGGGATGAAGAATGTTAGCACATCTTAGATGTATTAAAAGAAAAGATGGTCACTGCGCTGATCTTAGTATTACCTGATTGGAAAAATAAGTTTCATGTACATGTGGATGCCTCTTGCATTGCATTGGGTGCAATGCTAACACAGGCTGGTGAAGGAGAAATGGACCAACCTATAGCCTTCGCAAGTATGAAATTATCGAAGGCTGAGAAGAATTATTCAACAATTGAGTGTGAAGGATTGGCCATGGTGTACGCATTGTAGAAATTAAGGAATTATCTGTTAGGAGGTAATTTTCAAGATGTACACAGATATTCTACCTTGAAATACATGGTTAATAAGATTGTGTTGGGGGTGGAGATTTGTAGGTGGTTGCTACTATTTTACGAGTATGACTTTGAAGTCATTGTAAATCAAAGGAGGTTGAATGCAGGACTTGACCATCTGTCGTGAATTGAAACAGGCAAGGAACCTAATAATCTGGAGGAACAGTTTCTAGATGCATAGCTCTTTGCGGTGCGCATAGCAGATAATAATCTTTCTGATATTATTCACTTTCTAACTACGGGGATGTCACCAGAAGGATATACAAGTCAGAAAAAGAGGGAATTAGTAGTGCATCATTGTATACTTTTTAGTTATCACAGGACATCTATTTAAGATGGGTTCTCATGAAATATTGTGAAGATATGTACCATATTTTTAGAGGGATAACATTTTCCCTGAAGCTCATGGGGGAGTTGCTGGAGGTCATTATGCAGGAAAGGCAACTTTGTAGAATATTTTCCGTGCAGGTCTATGGTGGCCAATGCTGCACAAGGATTCCAAGGCATATTGTAAGGCATGTGATGCATGTTAGAGAATTGGTAGACCATTGGGAAGGGATGAATTTCCATTACATCTTCAACTATCCTTGCAACCATTTGAGAAATGGGCGATTGATTTTGTTGGGCCAATTCATCCCCTAGGAAATAAAACAGGTGTGTGCTATATCATCGCTGTGACAGATTATATAACAAGATGGGCAGAAGCATAGCCGGTTAAGGACATTATAGGGGCTACGGCATCAAAGATTTTATTCGAGTAAGTCTTAACTAGATTTGGCTACTCGAAAGTGTTGATGAGTGAAAGGGGTATGCACTTTTTGAATGAGACGATCAATGCGTTGACTGAAGAATTCCAGGTCTACCATCATAAGAGTACACTGTATCACCCACAAGCCAATCGAACTATTGAAGCCTTCAATAAGATTTTGGAGAACACGTTGACAAAGATCTGCAATGCGCAACGGAATGATTGGGATGTGTGCATAACTATAGTATTATGGTTTTATAGGAATACTTGCAAGAAGGTAATAGGGAAAACACTATTTAGATTGGTATATGGTGTATACGATGTAATGCCGATGGAGTATATTGTGCCTAGTCTGTGCATAGAAGCTCTCACAGGTATGGTGGATCACGAGGCCTGGGAGGAATGGCTTGCACAGCTGATGGAGCTTGAAGAGGATTGATTTGTGGCAGCATTTCATCAACAAGTACAGAAAGAACGCAAAAAAGCATGGCACGATATCCACATCAAGCTTCGCATTTTCAAGGTAAACAACCTCGTCTTGTTATATGATAGTAAATTCACTAAATTTCTGGGTAAATTCCAGATGCATTGGCTAGGGCCATACATTATCAAAGAAATTATAGATGGAGGCGCAGTTCCACTCACGAAGATGAATGGGGAATCTTTTCTAGGAAGAGTGAATGGGAGTAGATTGAAGTTGTATACAGGGGATCCAACGTAGTGACTATATGGTGGTAGGATAGTCTTAATGCTCTAGGTCAAGGGAGCACGGGACTCTAAAATACACTACCTAGATTGGAGGAAAACGCAGCGAACAGGCTGCATGGAAATTGACGAAGCTACAACCTATCAAGTTGCAAGCAGGAAGCTACACCATCGAGTGATGTACCACGTAGCATAGCAGGAAAGTGACCATTGGAGTCATTGTTCATGACTTGACGGCCAAAAGATGGTTAAGAGGAGTGGTATGGAAATATTTAGGGAAAAAAATATTTGAAGATTTGTTGCCAAAACAACATTTCTTATCAAAAACTGGGAGGAACAGTCGGATTTTAATTTAAAACTCCCTATAAATTATGCGTGCTAGTCCAACAGAGAACAATTTGTGCTCTCATAATTCTTAGTGAAATTTATTGTCTGTTGCCTATAAATCGATCATATTGGGAATATTTAGTCGTGAGCCCCGCGTTTTATAAGTTTTCTGAGCTAAATTAGACGTTTAGTCTTCAAAAAATGCTTGTACCTAGTCCTGTGGAAATGATGAGTACGGGCGATGTTGCCTCTGAGGGAGCTACCTCGAAAGTTTTAAGTATGGAAGCTCCAGTTGTTGTGCCTATGGGGCTAAGGTCACCTAGAACAAAGCCTACACCTACTAGATAAACCCAATCAACCAAATGAAAGAAGGACAAGCAGAAGAAGTTGGTGCAAGTCCACGCTTCCCTAAGAAATCATTATGAAACTGATATGAAAATCACTCGTGACTGATCTCAATTAATTAATGAAGTTATTATAGACTCATGTGCTGGGGTGTGTCTATGTTATTTTAGGCAACGGATTGATAAGATTGTGAAATACACAGACACTTGAAACAGTAAGAGAAACACAACAAGCAAATACAAAACACAACAAATTTAATAAGGAGTTCACCCCAATCCTCCTGGGCTACCTCTCCTACTCCAGCTTTAGTGGTGGCCTTTTCTATTGTGTCTTAAGTAGATATTTTTCAATAGGGTGCTCAATTTGAGTCTCGCTTAACAGATGATGATCAGTAGGGTGGTACTTGGATCCCCCAAGCCTCTAGAGTACACAGACACCCCCTTACTCAATCTCGACCTCAACTGGTCTCAATGGTATGAGTCCAATTTGGTACTCAGTACCTGACAGGTGTACACAGAGGAGTTGCTTGAACCTCTCAAGCCTTCTTTAGAGCTCATAGACTCTTAGACTCTCTCTGTCTCTATCTGCTCGATGTTGCCTTTGCTTTGCAGGTTAGCTCGACTACTCTATTCTCTGCAATTCACTTCTTTGTCTACTTTTGTTCCCCTTTACTCTTTGTTTGTTTGTGGCTTAAATCCAATCTGCTCCCTGACTCTTCGTTTCCGCTTCCCAACTCTCTGGATCGCCTGCCTCTGTCCACAGGAATTCCCTGCTCTGTGTCATCATCACTGTGTAACACTGCACAAAGAGGTGGCCACTTCTCTCCTTGTGAAGTGAGCGTCAGTTTTCTTCAAACAACCTTTATTTCTGTTACTCCAGGATTTACTCATGAAACTTATTCCTCTGCCAGCTTGTCGGTCATGCCGGACCTCAAATATTTATGTGCCTTAGTCTATTTTCCCGTCGAATCTTGTCATCCATTGGGTTAATTCTCCGTCATTGATCTAGAGCCTCTAGATCCTACGGTCTCCGTCTATATCACGCTGGTAAGTTGCTCGATCGTTACTCATGCGATGTAAGTAGTTTTCTCTCTCATCCACTCGACACACGTCGCCTAGTGTAGGGAATTGCATTGAACTTGGCCAAACTTGCTTACCACTCGAAGCGCACATTTTTTCCTGCCAATTTTGGGTGCAGGACCCACTTTCTGACATTTTCTGCATGGTTTCCTATTTTCCCTCTTCATCGACCGCTTAGGGCTTTCCTTCTCTGAGGGTTTTATCCTGCGAACTGCCTCTGTTTTTGGATCTAGGCATCTGATTGCCAATTTGCATCCATGCGCTGTTTCCATGGGCCAACAGTTAGCGTGCTTTAACCGAGAGTCCTTGTTGTTCCATGTAGGCCACAATTGCCATTGTCTAGAGGTCATTTCTGATACTTATTATTCATAAGATTTGATCTGACATAATTTTAAAACAGTGATGAGAAATGTTTAAGCATCCAATTCGGATCACGGCCTTCCCACTAAAAAAGCTTTTGGGCCACCAAAAGTTGGTTTTCAAGCATTGACTAAGTGAGGATATAACAATCTCACTTGTCCAATCTCTATCCATTTTTCACTACTTGGCTTTGAACCCTTGAGTCCAATCCTGAGGTACTCAACATCTCCCTTATGCGTTGTACTCACCTTCCTATCCAGAACTGTGTCTTCCTGCAATTCATTGAGATATTCAGGTAACAAATCATCAATAGAAGGCAATTGACTTTGCTTTTCGAGATCTTCAATTAATGAAGGTTCAAATAGTCTCAAGTTGTCTACATTAACGACTGGGTAGATGTGCATCTAAGATGGTATATCAAGGTGAAAAGCATTCTCACCAATTTTGTCAAGTATCTTGAAAGTTCCATACCTTATTGGCTTTAGCTTTTTACCTTCACCTTACATTCTGTCTTTGTTGATATAAAACTAGACTTGATCACCAACTTGGAAACTATGCTCCATTCGATGCTTGTCATGCCTTGCCTTGTATTTTGCTTGGCTCTTTTCCATCTGCTCCTATACTTCTTGGTGAATCTCTTGGATTTGTTAAATGAACTTGGTTGCCTTGTCCACATCACTGTGTCCATCAACTGCTATGTCTTTACCAAAGACAAAATCCAAGGGAAACCTTTGTGTGAAACCAAAACAGGTCTCAAAAGGAGATCTTTGTGTAGAAGAATGTTTTTCTCAGTTGTAAGCATGCTACACATAACACAAATGTTCATCCCAAGGTTTGGGATGCTTGCTGTAATAGCCTCTGAGCAACTGGATGACTGTCCTGTTGACCACTTCTATCTGGCCATCCGTTTGTGGATGAAAGGTTGTGCTTTTCTTCAGTCTAGTGTCCATTAGTTCCCATAGACTCGACCAAAACTTCCCAACAAATCGGGTGTCTCGATCAGATACAATGGAAGTGGGTAATCCAAAATGAACCCATACATGTTGAAAGAACAAAGTTGTAGTTTGTTCAGCTGTAATCTGTTTATTACAAGGTATCACAATACACATTTTGCTGAACATATCCACAACAACATATAAATAGTCATGACCTTTCCTAGATTTAGGTACTCCTCCAACAAAGTCCATGGAAATACTTTCCCAAGGATGAGAAGGAACTGGCAGTGGAGTGTACAAGCCTAGTTTCTGTTGCTGGGATTGCTTTTAGCACACATGGTACACCCTCTTACATTTCTAGAAACTGTGTCATTCATTTTTGGCCAATAATAAAATCTTTACAGCTGTGCAACCATTTTACTTACCCCAAAGTGACTTGATATTAGAGAAGTGTGTGCTTTCTGAATTATCTTTAATCTTTCAATTTGTGGAATGCATAACTTCCCACAATGATACAAGAGTTGGTCCTTAATGTGATAATCCAATTCTTCTACTCATTTGCCTTGACTTAAAGTTGCATATACATCTTTGAAATCTATATCTTGAGCATATTGTTCAATGTAGCTCTCATGCAGTACTGAATTATGCTTAAGTATAGTGGATGCATTTATAATAGGTCTAGATAACATATCTGCAACCTTATTGTGTATTCCCTTTTTATATCTGATGATTAAATGAAACTGTTGTAGAAAACCCATCCACCTATAGTGTCTTGATTGCTGCAACTTAGTTTGGGAGTGTAGATATTGAAGTGGTTGATGATTAGTATGTATGACTTTCTCTTTGCCCATTAAATAATGTTTCCACTTTTTCACACTCTCTACTAATGCATATAATTCTTTATCATATGTTGGATAGTTAACTACTACAGAATCAAATGTCTCAGAATGATAACATATGGCTTTATCGTGTTGTATCAACACTGCTCCCATGGCATAGTCACTGGCATTTGTTTGGATCTCCAATGGTCTTTGAAGATTAGGCAGTGCTAGTACTAGTGTTGTACTAATCTTTTCTTTCAATGTGTCTAAGGCTTTTTGCTATTTGCCTCCCCACTGAAACACCTTGTTCAATCATGTCAAAGCAGGTAGGGGAGCTGTAATTAAGGAAAAGTTAGAAATAAACTTTCTCTAGTATTGTGCTGCTCCTAAGAAGCTTCTCACTTCTGTAGCAGATTTAGGTTTAGGCTAGTTTACAATGACTACCACTTTAGAGGGATCTGTCTTCAATTAAACACCCCCTACTATATGTCCCAAATAATTCAAAGATGTTTTGCCAAATTCACATTTTGAGAGTTTAACATAAAGTTTTTCGCTTTTCAAAACATCTAGTGCCCGCTTAACATGCTTTAAATGTTCTTCCCAAGTTTTTCTAAATATAAGAATGTCATCCAGATATACAATAACAAAATCATCAAGAAAAGGTCTGAGTAGATCATTCATTATTCTCATGAAAGTAGTAGGAGCATTAGTTAAGCCAAAAGGTAGAACTAGCCACTCATACAATCCTTGCTTTGTTTTGAAAGCAGTCTTCCATGCATCTTGTTCTGAAACTCTGACTTGATGATATCCACTATCCAAGTCTAGCTTGGAAAAATAAACATCATCCTTTAATTGATCTAATAGATTATCTATGCGAGGAAGGGGATAATGATTTTTGATCGTTATCTTATTCAATGCTCGGTAATCAATGCACATTCTCCACAACCCATATTTCTTTCTCACCAAAACGATTGGTGACCCACATGGTGATCTGCTAGGTCTGATGAACCCCTTCTCGGGCAACTCCTGCACCCACTTCTTGATTTCTGCATTCTCTAAAGAGGACAACTTGTATATCCCAATGTTAGGCAATGGAGCATCTTGCTGCAAATTAATACCATGCACTATTTCCTTTTTGGGTGGCAGACCTTTAGGTTCTTTAAAGAAGATATCATACTCTAAAACAACTTTTTCTAAATCAGCTTGATGTTTAGCATCAGAACACTCAAATACATTGGTTTTATCAGGTTTCTTTTCCTTTAAAACCATCAGTAAAAATTGTTTGCATGAATTTGCAATTCATTTCATCTGCCCTGAGTTTATGAGAGTATAATTATTCTTGAGCTTATGAGCTCTTAAAAAGTATTCGATTCCATCTTTAATCAGTAGATACTTGTTCTTAGCTCTGTAGAAAATAACTTTTCTATTGTACAAGTAAGGACTTCCTAAAACAATTCCACATATATCTAGAGGAATTATATCTAACTCAACCTCATCTACAAATGTTGACCCAAAAGAAAACTTAAGTTTACATTGTCTAGTCACTTGTAGTTGTGCTTTATCACTTAACCAACCTAATGGGTATGGTTTCTTGTGAGGTGTAGTCAGTAATCCCAACTTCTTTACAATTGCTTCAAAAATTAAATTTACTTGTGAACCACTATAAAAAAAAGTATCAATCTTTTGATGTTTGGAAACAACTCAAATATGGAAAAGCTCATGTCTTTTTCTCTCATTTTGTTCATCATTAATAGATTGTGCAGAATTACTAGTAGATGCTTCAGAATTTTTACCTCTTATACCTGTGGCTGCAATGGTTGTTTCATCTCCTGAGTCCAACCCTAAATCTTTCTGAATAGCTGCAACAATCTTCTTCTTCTTGCCCTTGAACTTCTTAGGTTTCAACTCCAGATGCAGAATCCAACAGTGCTCATCATCATGCCCATCCTTTTTATAGTGAGTGCATGAAGGGTTTGTCTTTTGTGCAGTATTGGCCTTCCTTTCTTTCCATTTCTATTTTCTTTTCTCCTTATTCTTACTTGCAATGGGTTTGGATGATCACCTAACTTCTAGGTTCCCATTATTTCCTCTAGCTTCTAGATGCATAGCTTGAACAGATACCTCATCTATACTAGTGGGATTAAACATGAGGATAGTGTGCCTCATGTAGCTATGTAGACCCCTTATGTACTTAAGCAGAGTCTCAGGTGAGTCTAATGAAATTCCTAGAATCAAATCTCTCTTCCTAAATTCTTGAGTGTAACCCTGTACACTTTGCCCTTTCATTTGGCAAAGAGTTTTCCAGCTCATCATGGCTTGTTGCATGTAAGTTAGTGGATAGAACTATTTTTTGATTGGAGAAACAAATTCACTCCAGACAGAAAGAATCCTACCATGTTTCTTCATGTCAGCTTGTGTCCTGCCTTCCCACCATACCAAGCCAGTGCCTTTGAGGCATAGGCTAGCCAGCTGAATCTTACTCTTATCTGAGTCGATAATATGCACTCTACAATACAGATCAATTTGTTTAATCCAATTATCCAACTTCTCTCGATTGAGCTCTCCATCATATATTAGTAAATCAAATTTAGCATCTAATTTAAGCAAAGATGCCTTCTTTTTATGTTTAGGGCTATTAGGAGGTGTGAGAAAGCTTTCTTCTTTCCCGTTTCCTTTTGAGTGGTCATGGAGGAGAGATTATTCTTCTCCTTTTTCTTGTTTGGAGGCCAATGAATCCTCATCATAATCACTGTGTAACACCGCACAGAGAGGTGGGGCATTTGTCGCCTTACAAACTGAGTGCCAGTTTTCTTCAAACGGTCATTATTTTCATTACTATAGGATTTTCCCACGAAATTGATTCTTTTGCCAGCTCATCAGTCATGCCGGATCTCAAATCTTTATGTGCCTCAATCTATTTTTCCATCAAATCTAGTCATCTATCAAGTTAATTCTCCATTGTTGATCTGGAGCCTCTAGATCCTACGGTCTCCTTCTATATCGTGCAGGTAGGTTGCTCGACTGTTACTCACATGATGTAAGTAGTTTTCTCTCTCATCCACTGGACATGTGTCACCCAATGTATGACATTGTGCCGAACTTGGCGAAACCCACTTACTGCTCGAAGTGCAAATGGTATCCTGTCAGTTTTGGGCATGAGACCTGCCTTCTGACATTTTCTGCATGGTTTCCTTTTTTCCCTTGTGACCGAGCGCTCGGGCTTTCCTTCTCTGAGGCTTTTGTCCTGTAATACGTGATTTGCGCTAATCGCATATCAGAAACTACCTCTGCTTCTCGATCTAGGCTTCTAATTGCTAATTTGCATCCATGCGTGGTCTCCATGGGCCAATGGTTAGCGTGCTTTGACCGAGGGTCCTTGTTGTTCTATGCAGGCCACAATTATCATTATCCAGAGGTCATTTATGATACTTTTTATCCATAAGATTTGATTTGACATAATTTTGAAATAGTCATGAGAAATGTTTAAGGATCCAATTCGGATCAGAAATAGAGAAGCCAAAGAATGATAAGTAGAAGGTAGTGAACCTAGAGGCGGAGGAAGGCAAGGGAACAAAAGACATTGATGCTAAAGGAGAAGAAACCATAACTAGGCTACACGAGTATATGCCTCAGCAAAAGGGAAAGGTGAGGGTCCTTAAGGACACAGATTCAGAGAAGTTCATCGTTTCCACGCCCCTACTACTAGAGTAGGTCCCTTTTGAAGGTTAGTGGCTCGCGCAGATCCCACTGGATTGATACCCTGTAGATCATGCTAGGTTTCCACACTTAGCAATGTATAAGTACATGAGGCATGTCTACATTGTGGATTCATGTGTTACAGTGTCAGAAACGGAGGAATGTGTCCGAGGTGTTGAGCAATCAGGGTTGCTCAATTTTCTATGGGTGCCACATTATCACTGCAGCCCCATTAAAAGAATTTTGTGCGCCAGCTTCTCACATTGGTGAATGATGAGTTTCTATGGCTAGGAGGGCCTATACCCATTACAGACATGTTAATTGACAGAATCATGCACCTACCGTACAAAGGCCTGAACCTACCTAAGGAGTTTGGCAGAAAGACGGGGGAAAAGGACCTCACAGAAAGAATGAAGAGAGATTATGACCTCGTGAAGGAGTTGCGAGGGTAGTAAATTATGTCTATAACAGACCCAATAGTTTTGTTAGCCACCCATAACTTGGCAGGGAAGGTGATGAGGAAATGTTGTGCGGATGAAGTTTTGGTGCCTATAGTTTCCTTGGTTGTACAGTGTGCGAAGGGTGTACAATTTAACTGGTCAAGATACCTCTATTAATCAAGTTGGATATTGGGGGCCACCTACCAAGTCCACTTGGACCCCCACCATTGTTTCTTTCAGCTTTTCAATTTCCTTAATTGTAATACAATTTACTATTTTTAGTAATTTTTTTGGGTCCTGAACTTTTGGAGTCATCTTGAGGCCCTAAACGACGTTTTTTGGGAAACCTTGGAGCAACATTGGTCCATGGACAAATGTTGCTCCTCCCAAAGTTGTATTTCTTGGATATATCTTTCTAACGAGATATTGTGCATGTAAAATGGAGATCGTATGCCAATGTTACAACCCCGAGAAGTTGATGTACCAATTTACCAAAATGGGGTCCACAGTTTGGCGTTTCATCTTCTTTGGTTAGGTTTTTGGATGTTTAGAATTTTCCATTTTTTCTCAACAATAAATAGGTCTTCGAGCCTCATTGTAATAGAATTCAGAAGCATGTAGCCACCACATCTCTTCTCGGAGATAAGCTACCATCGGCCTAGCTAGTTTATTTCCATTTCTATCTGTAAGCATATTTTGGTATTTTACAATAATGAAATGAAGTATTATTTATGTTGCATATCTATATGTATGGTTATATCTGTAATTTGTTACGTTCCTACTTAAATCCAGATTAGTGGTATCAGAGCGGTTTGCCCTTTCTTTGTCTTTCTTTGCATGTCTCCAAAGAGGTCGGGATATAAGGAGTTAGGGCTTGAACTGGTTGAACCTTTGCAAGACCAGCATCGCAAATCACGATGGCCTCCCATGGTGGATGAAAATAAATATGAGGGGGTAGAAGATCCTATCAAAATCTTGCTCGAAGGGGCCCTCGAGTGACAAAGGAATGCGATTACGGACAACCTTGCCCAGATCCTTGAGCGGCTACCCAGGGGCGACTCATCTACTTCTAGTAGCTATTCTGGAAGCACCACACCCTTTAATGTACAAGTTAACTTTGACATTCTCATATTTGAGGGTCAGATAGATGCATACACCGTAGATAAATGGTTAAATCTGCTAGAAGGGTATTTTTCTGTTCATGATTTTTCCAGCTAAGAAAAGATTACTTTCACTCTTCTCAAAGTCGCCCTCATGTCAAGGATTGGTGGGTAACCTACTACAAGTAGAAGGATGAAAGTATGACCTCACTATTTTCAGCTGCACCCACTTGGAATTCATTCTAGATTGCAATCATGGAGCATTACAACCCTGTCAGAAGATATGAGGATCAATACATAAAGTGGACGACACTGTGGTAGGGAAAGGACCAAGACATGTCGGAGTTTACCAATATTTTCCATACCCTTCACACAAAGTTGGGTATGGAAAATATTTGGTACTCAAATACCCAACTTTGTGTAATCTACTTCCTTATGGGCCATAAAGGACCTCGCATGGATTACAGAGATGAAAATATTTTGGGTCCTATGGAAATGAGTCTTTTCATGGCCATTAACCAGCGTCCGAGGTTGTCCCCAACCTTGTTCATGTAGTTGTCACCTTACGCGGCATTCAAGGGTGACTTCCATAGAGTGTACATTCAAGCACGAAAGGATCCATAACAAAAATGGCTTGACTTGCCATATTTGGTGATGGGGATGGATGTGCAGGAGGTGGTAGCAAGATGGCCTGCGGAGTGGTGCGCCCCCTCAGACATAGGTGTTGGAGTAAGCATGGGCACAAGAAGTTCTATTGCACAGAAGAGAAAGGAGGCAGCTAAGCCAGCTATGCATACATTCACTGAGAAGAAAAATAAGGAAGCCGCAGAAAAGGCTCAGGTCGAACAAGAAAGTGATGACAAGGAGTAGACGGAACAGGGGCAACACGAATAAGAAAAAAGTGACAAGCCACCTTCGCGGGAGATAAAGGAGGAGGAACTTTTAGGGCAAGGTGACGGCGCAGATGAGGGGTAGAACACCCCATTCATTCTAAAGGAACATGGTGAGGCACACAAGAAGGTTCAAGGAAGAAGCATAAATCATATAAGTCACAAGCTAATCCTATGGTCTTAATAAAAGGCGATCTCGATGAGATCAAGGATAAGATTAGGGATACCACGACTGAAGTGTTGCAGTAGTTTGAGAAACAATATATGTATATGTTGGGCAGCATCCAAAAGGATCTTCACACCAAGCAAGTAGAATACAGGTGGGCATCGAACAAGCGATTGCAGAGCAAGCGAGATTGGCCACCAGGACAAGCCAAGTTGTAGAGTAAGTAAGGACCATAGACCTTGGAACCATAACATTGCGAGATGGATTCCTTCACGCAGAGTTTGCTGATGATCGCATTATCCTAAGTACTATAAAAAACATTAGGTTGAATATAGCGACGCTCTCCAATGAGACCCTCCACGTGCTACATTCAGTGGTGGTAGATGAATTGAGAGCTCAGGAGCAGCGCACCCTCAACCTCATTAGTAATACAAAGTAAACAATGAGTAGATGTTCATTGAAAAGACATAAGCTTTAAAGGAAAAGGAGATGCTACAGGTGTAGAGTTCACGACTAGAGTCAACAGACACAGAGGCATGCAAGACAGTGCCTGAGCTGTTAGAAAATTATATATTACAGAGCAATGGAACACATAAAATATTGCAGAAATATAAGCACAAAAAACGCATAAAACAAGAGAGACACAGATATAGTGGTTCACCCAGTTTGGGCTACGTCTGCAAAGAAACAACGAGTCCTTCCTTTTATATTATCTAGTAAAATTTAAAGAGATACAACCTACAGCAGGTCCGTTGTAACACCCTCTTTGCTCTCAATCTCATCTCTCTTCCTCACTCAGAATACAGAGATATATAGACGCAATACAGTTCCCTCATATATAGTGAGGGGTTGCCTTCTGGGGCAAAAAACCCTAAATTAAACATAACTTCTACTGTCAGATCATTTGCCTAATGAACAACCTAGATTGACCAGAAATTAATAAACTTTTACAAGGTAATTTTACATCTATTTTTAGCTTTGGGGGCACTACCACCAAACTCCCGCCGGGGGATCGCTAGCCCCCAGAGCCCCCAACCGGGGGGATCGGCCCTCGCAAACCCCTGCAGGGGGGACAAGTCCCCCCCACACCCCCCCGCGTGGAGGGGTGTACAGTCTTCCTGGGGTATACATCCGGCTAAGACCTTTGAATACAGAAGATAATCAGGCTTCATACCCAACATGAGCTTCACATCCCAGAGGATGCACAGCCAGAAGCAAAGATCAAAAAACTTAATGCTGGTATGCGCGATGCTAAAGCAGAGGTTGACCCAGTTCAGTTTGAGTTGAACATTAAAATCATAGAGTTGCAGTTACATTTTCACCCCATGCCTCTGCTTGACATCCGGGAGCAATGCGAAGCCATGATAAAAGAAGGAATGGCTACCCTGGATGCCACAATCCCTGACTATACGAAATTGTGACATCAAGCAATGGAGTTAGCAATCAGGATGACGTAGGATTCGAACCTGCATACGCTGAATACAGAGGTAAGCAAGCTGCAGTGATAGTATGATGAAGTTAAGGAAACTGCACGCTCCATAGCACCAGTGTAGCACCTAGCCAAATTACAGGAGAGAAAGTAGCTCCTAGCGCAGGTAGAAGAAGAAAAGAAGAAGTAGGCCTTGCTCAAGGCCAGATTGCATCCATGGTTGGAGGAAGCTTATCAAGTCACAACTTCCATTAAGGATAAGCTTAAAAGCTTGTAGTAAACACAACAGACAATGAGGCTCGTTGTCAAAGGATGGACAATGAAAAGATTAGTTGAGGAGGTCAAGTAGGAAACAACGTAGAGCATTTATGAAGTTGCAGTGATCTAGGTGGATCTGGGAGGTCCTCGTAGTAAGATTGCATCGCCAACAAAGTGACTTAAGGGTGAGTCATGATCATTGTGTTGGCAGCCTGTTGGGATGGGATCCCCTATGTCAGTTTTGTAGTTAAGATAACTCATGTTTTGATCAGTTTTTGTAAATAATGTAAATTCTCCGCGATTTGTGGATATAGAGCGCATAGATGGCTAAGAGTCAAAAGGGTTTATCCCTTTTTTAATGTAAAGTTTGAGTCAGTTTTGAAACCCACCCATGGTCCGCGAACCATGGCATTGTATGGACAAGGCTATAAATAGTTGAGTCTTAGATAGTCTAAGGCATGTTCTTCGATGATAAGGGACGAAGTCTTAGAGGTGAGAGAAAAGAAAGTAGGTTATATAGGAGAAGAAAAGTGCTACAACTGAGTGCGCATAGGCCTAGGTAGAGTCCACAGCTAAGTGCGCAGACCCCTGCAGCTGTGTGCGTAGGGTAGTTTTGAGTCTGTAATGCTGAATTGAAGATCAATAAAGACTGTTTTTGAAGAATTCTTGCATGGTTCTATTTACTTTTGTTTATGATATATGTTTTTAGTGGATGATATGATTTATGAAATATTGGTTAAATGTTGTGCAATTCTTTTGAATAACCGTTAATGATGTACGAAATGCATGTTTAAGTACTTTCCTATAGACTTTGATGCATTCTCTGATGTTTACTAATAACTTAAGTAAATCTGTGTGAACCCTAATTTAGGACGGCTCTCTGATGCATGTAAGTAGATAGATTTCCTGTTAAGGGTCCGCAAAGACCGGTCGTCAAACTTCACGAAGGTCTGAAGGCCGTTTTGATAGAGTTGTAGTAGATTTCCCTAAGAGTTTATCGATATGCACGATGGCAGATCTGGGGTGATAAAAGACATCACACTAGTCTCTTGATATAGAAACTTGCTTCTTCCATCCTCCCATACTGGTTCGGGTGAGGTTGCAGCCTGCGCTATGTGGGTTGTTGCGGAAAGGGCCAGTAGTGTAGGGATTTGTTTGTTGCTGCAACTAACTTTGAACCTAGGTTAGGACCCCCTAAGCCAATAGGAACCAACCGTAGAAAAGAAAGAAATGAATCTGATGACACCTTGTAATGCATTGGTGAGAATTTCCACTTCTTAAAGTCTTAAGATAGAAGGATATATCAAGAAGAAAAATGTTATGGTGTTGATTTAGTTCAGTAGTACCCACAATTTTATTTATTGTAAGTTAGCCAAGGATATGAATTAATTTCTATATCTACGAGTAGAGTGTCAAGTGATTGTTGCAAATTAAGGAACTATAAATTGTTGTATAAAGTGACATAATATCAAGCTAACCATGGGATAACTTGTATTGAATAGTCCAATTCTTTCCATTCTAATGGGTGGTGACGATATTGTACTAGGAGTCTAATGGTTACAATCTTTGGGGATGATAGCTTTTAATTTTCAAGAAAATTTCTTGAGTTTTTTATGGGAAGCAAAGGAAATTGAATTTAGGGGCATCATAGTGAAACCACGGAAGATAATCCTCTTTAATGGCATGACAAATCTTTTCAAGAAATAACAGTGGGGCATAATTGAAAAATTATGCTCACTAGAGGCTCAAACATCAAAATCATCTATTTCTCCATATCTCCAAAAATTCTTGGATAATCATGCCAATGTGTTTGAGACTTCCAAAGGCCTCCCACCAATTTGTGATTATAATCATATTATTCACTTGATTCTAGGAAGTGTTCCTCCAAACACTAGAACTTATCAATATGCCTATGCCCAAAAGAGTGAAATTGAATGTATGGTTGCAGAAATGCAAGAGGTTGGTATAATTCAACCAAGTCAAAGTTGTTTCTCTTCTCCAGTAGTGTTGGTGCACAAGAATTATGGATCATGGCATATGTCTCTAGATTATAGGGACCTCAACAAGCTCACTATTAAAGATAAATTCCCCATTCTTGTGATGAATTCCTGGATGAATTGCATGGATCGGTTTACTTCACCAAGTTGGATCTTCATTCAGGATATCTTCAAACTAGATTGGGGACTGAAGACATTCTAAAAATAAAATTCAGAACTCATGAAGGTCATTATAAATTTTTGTTCATGCCTTTGGGCCTTACTAATTCATCTTCCACATTTCAAGGTTTGATGAATTCCATTTTCAACCCCTTAGAAATTTTTTGTTAGTATTTTTTGATGATATACTAATCTACATCAAATCTTGGAAGGATCATGTTCAACATGTTGACAGGGTGTTCAAACTATTGTATGTGAAACAATTATATGTAAAAACCTCCAATTTTTTCTTTGAAGTAGAAGAGGTGGAATATTTGGGGCATATTGTAGCTCAAAAGGGTGTTAAGGTAGACCCTGACAAGATTAAATCCATTAAAGAATGGAAAATCCCCACAACCTTAAGGAATCTTCGAGGATTTCTCAGGTTGATAGGGTATTATCGCAAGTTTGTTAAGAATTATGGGATAATTGTAACACCTCTAACAACATTACTAAAGAAAGATGCATTTTCTTTGACTCCGGAAGCAACTAAGGGCTTTCAACATCTTAAAGAGGAAATGTGACAAGCACCAGTCTTAGCTACACTAAACTTCACAAAAACCTTTATTGTGGAATGTGATGCCTCAGGAAATGGACTTAGTGTTGTTATAATGTAAGAAGGAAGACCCATTGCTTTTGAAAGTTGTCCAATGAAAGGAAAGTGTTTACACATTTATGAGAAGGAAATGTTGGAAATACTGCATGCACTAAAGAAATGGCGGCCTTACCTAATGGGAAGAGAATTCAAGGCAAAAAAATTATCACAATAGTCTTAAATAATTTTTGGAACAAACATTATCTTCAGAAGAGAAAAAAAAATGGGTCACAAAAATGTTTGGTTATGACTTTGAAATCATCGACCAAAAAGAAAAGAAAAACGTTTTTGTAGATGCACTCTCAAGGAAGGATGTGGATTTGGAAGCATTTCTCTATGTTATTTTTGTTATCTAACCTGATTAGATAATTGAAACAAGGGATGAATTTAGGAATAACAAAGTGGTGTGGACACTTATTCAAAAGTTGCAACAAGATTCTAGTACATAAGATACATTTACAAAGATCACTTATATATCTGTAAGAATTCCCAACTCAAACAAAATATTCTTTTGGAATTGTACACCTCCCCCTTATGAGGGCAATTAGGGATTTTTAAAAACTTACCATGGGGTCAAGAATGATTTTTTTTTGGGATGGCCTTAAATCTTATATTCAAATGTTTGTGGTAGAATGCTTGGTTTGTATATATAAAGTTGAAACAATTAATATCCTAAGTTTGTTATAACCTTTATCCATTCCAAGTCAACGTTGGGAGGAGATCTCAATGTATTTTATTACAGGTTTACCCAAGTATGAAGGAAAGAGTGTCATCATGGTGGTAGTTGACATACTTACCAAGTATGCACACTTTTGTGCATTATCTCATCCTTTTAAATCCAATGTAGTTGTTACTACATTTATGGAAACAATTCAAAAGCTACATGGAAACCCAAATGTTATTATGCGACAAAGATCCCATTTTCACTAGAAATTTTTGGACCTCACTAAAGATTCCACATGGGAGGATGAGAAATTTATACATAAGCATTTAAAACTACTTAAGCACTAAGGTCAAAACGTTTTGGAAGGAGAGGGGCATGCTATATCCCTATAATACTAGTGTACAATCCCCTTATTGTTATTGTTAGTGTAGACCCCTATTGTTATTGTTGTACCCATATAGCCCCCATATTGTTATTGGTGTGCCCCATAGAAGCACACTATTGTTACTGTTGTGCCCTTACATTATTATTATTATTATTATGTAGGCTTTTCTTATCTTATGACCTCTTAGAATCCTATATATACCAAGGAGGTCTTTCCATTTGTATCATCCAAGAATTATTCATTTATGTAATGTAAAGGAGCTTCCCCCTTGAGGAGGATTATTTGTAAGTCATTGATGTATCTTTTCTGTGAGCTGGTTGCATAACATGCATAAAAAACATTATATAAAAATACCATGATTATTATTTTGAAATTGATTTCAAGGCCATTCAAAAACCCTATTTCTCAAGACTATATCTCCAATTTTATATTGAATCAAATATGAGACTTTACTGGATGTACCTTGACCTATTTTTTCAATATCTTCAAAATTTCACGATCTAATTCTTCACATAAATAGAATTGTAGAAAAAGTTCCAATATCGCTCATTTAAAAAGATTTTTAGGACCTTTTAAAATCTCGAACTTCCACATGGTATATCTCTAGAATTTTAGTGAACTAGAATATGAAACTTGTGTTACAAGTACCATGTGATGTTTTCTTGATTTTCTCTAAATTTCATCTGTTGAAATATCTTAGAGAAGAAATTATAGTGAAAATCTTGAAATGGCTCATTTGAAACACATATCGACATTAATCACAAACCCTAATTTCAACAATGTGTATATTTGAAGTATAGTAAAGAAAAAATTAAAATTTTAAGGGATGTTCCCCTTGATCTCTTCTAAATATTCTCAAAAATTTACCATTTGAAGCATATTAGAAAGTAATGTTATATTAAAAATGCCAACCTGACTCATTTAGTCCATAAATTATAATATTACACAAATGCACATTTTCCTTTCGATACTTTCTCCTTTTATACATTATAATAACCCTTCTTGAAAATACATGCCCATTCATAAGATACATCAATTCATTAATTAAATAATTATTCCCATTTTATTTCACTTTTTCGAATATCATGGAAAAATACTTTTTCGAATATCATGGAAAAATAGCATGGCTTCACAAACCATGGGTTTGAAACCACCCTTTCAATTTTTTACTTTTTTACATAAATTCACTTTACACATTTTCGTTGTAAGTTCAATTTTTATTTTGACTTCACCTCTTTAAGAGCATCCCCATTTTAATATAATTGGATAATTACATATAATGTAAATGATATAAGCCTGTTGTCACCAATAACAACAATTTGTTCAACATTGACCCGACATCAACAAGGATGTAAAAAAGGCTGGTTAAGTGTTATAATATTTCTTTTGTTAGCAAAAGGAACAAGTTATAAGACATGGTTTTATACTTTATTACGAGTACTATAGAGGACCCAGGAAGATGTAACTATGGACTTCATTTTGGTACTATCAAGAACATAGAAAGGTCACATTTTGGGATGGTTGTAGTAGTCATCTTTTCAAATATGGTACATTTCATAACATGCAAGAAAACCAATGAAGCTATTGAGGTCATTATTTTATTCTTCTAAGAAATTATGATATTACGTGGACTTCCAAGAGGTATTAGTTTTGATAGAGATATTAGATTTCTTGGGAATTTTTAAAGGGTACTTTGGAAGAAAATGGGTTCCAAGTTGCAAGTTTCACATACCATTCACAAATGGACAAACATACCAAGGTGGCTAATAGAAGTCTTGGAAATTTGCTAAGGAATTTGAGTGGGAAAAAATAGGACAATGGGATTTAGTTTTGGCACATGCTAATTTCGTTTCCAATGACTCAATAAATAGATTTGTTGGAAAGACTCCATTTCATACTATTTATGGTAGGTCACTAAGAGGACTTTGGATTTGGTTAAGTTTCCAAATTTGGAATATAGAAGGAGTGTTGATGCAAATGATTTTGAATAGGACATACAATAAAAGCATGTGTAATTCAAATAGAAGATTCGGTAGAGAAATGCACAATATAAGAAAAGGGTAAATATAAAAAGGAAGAAAAATGATTTTGAAGAGGAGAGATGGTAATGGCACATTTAATGAAAAAACAATTTCCCAAAGGTAGATATAATAAAATCAAGTACAAATTTTTTTGAACATGTTGAGTCTTGAAGAGGATTTTTTATAATGCTTATAAGTTGGAATTTGAAATTTATTTAATATTCAATATTGTTCACTTGTATGAATTTCATGAAGGGGAAAAGGATGGTGCAGGAGGTGCCATAGATGTGAAGAATAAGCAATTTCTCATCAAGACATATAATGAATTAGAGCAGGTACTAGTGAAGAGGGTTAGCGAGACCATTGAAAGCGATTATTATGAGCATTTGGTTAAGTGGGGGGAAATAGGTTCTAAGGATGCATCATGGGTTTCTAAAGAAGAGTTGGCACACCTACAAGGACCTTCTTCCTCTAGAATAGTTACAAATGACTCCACATGAGTTGAATATCATATTCTTCCTACCAATGTTTGATGTAATATAACACTTAGCCAAATGAAATATGGAATCAAATGATTTCAATTAGTAGCTTAATAGATGAAATAGGAGTGTTGCAGCACCATTCTATTTTTCCATTGATATAAAACTATTTTGTTATTACATTGTTGTGACACCATTATTGTGACACTATTGTTGCAACACTTTTGTTGCAACACCATCTTGTTCTTACATTGTTGTGGCACCATTGCTATGGAAATGTTGTTGCAACAACACCTTGTTGTGACATTGTTGTGGTACCATTTCTATGACACTACTGCAACATGAACTTACTATTACATTGTTATGGAACCATTGCTACAACACCACCTTGTAGTGATGTCCAATATTGTTTCCATGTTACAACTTTACTAAACATTGTGGATCTTGATTACAACAATTTCATTTATATTAAAGGGTTTGTGGAGATTTCAGACTACCTGTGTGAAGAAGTAATGATCAACTGGGGAACCAAAAAAATAAGTTATGATTAGATGGGAAACTAGATGAGGAAACTGTTAGGAATAAAATCATAGAGAAATAAAATTAAAATGAATGTGGAAATAAAACATAGAATAAAACAATACGAAGGAAACAATAGTATATGTGGTTCATCCAATTTGGTTTATATTCATGGAGAAATGACCAATCTTTCCTTTTATACGAGCCAACAAAATGAAGGGATTGCAACCTATATCATATCCACTGCAACCTCTTCTTCTCTATCGCATGGTATCCTCCCTCTCAATTACAATACTCCCTCAATATTACACAACTGTAATACAATTCCCTCATAAAAGGAGGGTTTCCTTATAGGGAATAAAACCCTAAAATAACATTTATCATCATATTTGTGACCTAACGATGAATGGTCCAAATTGACCATGAAAATAGAAATATTTCACAAGGAAAATTTTCTAAAATTTTCTCCTTAGTGGCACCGTCCACAAATCCCAATTTTGGGTGTTCCAAAGGTTTGTTGCCCCCATGCCCCCAGACCCCTTGGTGAAAATAGTATGGAGGAAAGCCTCCCTACACCCCACATCAGGATATGGGGCCCAAACATGGATAAAACAAGACCTTTGAATTAAGAAAATATCCAAATTCCATAACCAATTGGAATAATGATTTCTTGGGGAGTGGAGCCACCATGACTATTCACCATATGTAAGAATGGTTGATAGACTAGGGAATAACTAGGGAAGTTGAACCATTGTGACAATTTAGCCTTTTGATCATTGTTTAGAGGCATTGAGTAGACAAGAGAAAAGGAGAGCTAAGGAAGTTGGAAAAAAGAAAGGAAAAAAGGAAAGAAAGAAGAAGAGCTTGAGACACTGAAACATGAAGGAGCTCACATACTTGGAAAAGGATGTTGGAACTTCAAGTAAAATAAAATTTGTTGAGCTTGGTGTGAAATAGACTAGCATATGCTAAAATATATCACATATAACAATTGTACACTAATTATAAGAATAAATTCATGTGTATGTGAATACAAAATGAAAAAATAGTTAATCTCTTATCTTGTCTCTTCTAAATTTTTCTCAATTTCATTTTTGTATGTGTTAGTTTTTACTTATATCACATTTACATTAGCATACTAGTAACTTTACTTTCCAGAAGTGGAAATGAAATTCATGTAATAATTATATACATAAAATCATCCTACATCATATATTAACATAATAAAATAATAAAATCTAACCTATGATACAATAATTCTAAGACATTTAATTTATTGTAATTAAAATAAATTTTAATATATAATAATGCATTCCAACTTAACTATTTATATAAATCTAAACAAAACTTTTAACTTCTTATATACTTATATCCACATTCCCAATTTTCTAAGTTCTAAATTCTCAATTTTCTAAGTTTCTAAACTCATACCATATATATTTAAGAATGGTTATAACTATTATTATATATATATATTTAAATGATTAAAAATATTAAAAATAAAATAAAAAATCATAAAATATATTAAATATCTAAATATATTCAAATACCCATTTATAAAAAGATTTACATAATTAAAGAGTTTAGATTTTTGTGATCCATCTTTGAGAATAATTTCGGCAAAATCACATAGAGAGTCATTTGTCAACGCGTTTCAAACCAACTAGTGTGGTTGTTCGGACAGTTTGAAAAGCAAATTTGAGCGATGACTTAAATAGGGAATGCAAGTCCTTCAACGACTATATTTGACTGGGCAACAGCTAAAAAATCTCCCTAGTCCTAAATTAAATCTCGGCTTAAAATATGTTAACTAAATTATTCAAATAATGTTATAATTTCTAATCTTAAGATAAATAATATTATAATTTCTAAAATTTAGATAATATTATAAAAACAATCCGATTACAAACAATGTTCTATAAATGAAACGCGAGCATACTTAAGTGGTAAGGATATTCACGAGGTTTAAATATTTCTTACCATACGTAAAACTACTTACACAACCATGACATTTAAAAAAAATTGAGATAAAATTTATTACATAACTATGGTGATCAACCAATGTTTGCAAAATCAAGTGGCATCATGGTGAAAATCTTTTTCTTAAAAGTGGTTTACTTTTTCATATTACTGGTTGATATTATCCTTA
Organism: Pinus taeda; assembly: GCA_000404065.3. Taxonomy (NCBI): domain Eukaryota; kingdom Viridiplantae; phylum Streptophyta; class Pinopsida; order Pinales; family Pinaceae; genus Pinus; species Pinus taeda. The sequence continues at coordinate 59,973 of APFE030201630.1, forward strand.
TTTACAAAATTACTCGTGAGTATTATATTTACAAATCAATGAGATGAATATTTTAATAATACTTATATTAATATATAGTTAAAAATCAAAATTAATATGAATAATTTTTTAAATAAAAAAAAAATCATGATAAAAAATAATAATTATAAATTAAAAATATTTTAATAAAAATAAAAAAAAAAATTAAAAAAAATAAAATTTTAAATAAATAAATAAAAAATGCTCGTTAAAAATAATTAAATAATATAAACCGAGTTTACGTAGAAGTAAAGTGAACTCACTATGTAAAAGTAAAGTGAACTCACTATGTATTCCCTTTAGCCACATTTTGGTATGTCTTTTAGCCATTGCTATATGGAATATTGTGGGTCACTCTTTGTTTTAAAATTTTATGTGGTAGGTATCTTTTGTAAGGAAGTTTGCCAATTATAGTGGGAATAAGCAACTCAAAAAAACTAATAAATTTTCTACTTATTATGAGTTGGGGCATTAAGATGGTTGGAAACAACATCATTTTCCAAGAGAAAACAATAATTTTTGAAAATGTGGCAACTCAAGTCTTAGTTATTTATGATTTAATTTGTGATATTATGTTTTTCCACATGCCACAGAATGTGACACTAAAAGCAGTGGATTACTCCTATCCATGGGCATATGTATATGGGCTTTATTTTACCTGAAGGCAATTGCACGGGTGTAGTTCTATATATAAATGAAATTCACTTCATTAAACTTCAAAGTGAGCTTGGCAATGGCACTAATAATTATGTTGAATTATACAATTTAAAGTTTTTTCTTCTTTTTGTTACGAAAAAGGGTTGTACAGAACTTCCGATTTTTGAGGACCCTATCGTTGTTATAAATTGGTTTTATGAGGTCACCACATGTCACATGCTCACACTGATTCCCATTTTGATGAGACCGTGGAATTAAAAAGTGATTTTGATTAGATTTCTTGTTGTCATATCTATAGGAAATGGAATACCACAACTGGTGCCCTTTCCAAGGCAGCCGTGGAACAAAACTTGGGTTCTTGGAAGATCATGGAACAGTCCAGAGGCACACACTATGAGTACTACCACTGACCTTTTACAGAAGAACTGCAACTACATCTTTGATCATGTTTTGATGGCATATATGTCTTTTGAATTTTTTCTTCTCTTAGAAATTTCATGGATGGTAGTAAGATTTTTATTTTGAATATTTATTTATATAAGTGATGTAATTATCACCCAATACTTTGGAAAAGGTTGGACAAACCTTTTTTTTTTTGTGGACGGTTAGCTGATTCTAAACATCCATTTTTAATGCATGTTTGTGCATATGCAAAATGTAATTTTTAGGATTATTAATGAAAATTACATTTTTTTTCCTAGGAAAGAAAATAAAAAATAAAACAAACTCATTACAATAAAAATTAAGTGATTTTGAAATGCTAAAAACATTTCTCTTACCATCAAACATTAGTGAAATTTTGAGGTCTAAAATGGACCCCCTGAGGAATATTATAAATTAATAGTGGAAATAATAAAATAAAATTAGATTACATCATCAAAATTTGGAGAGAAAAAAGAAAAAGGTACTTTCTCAACTTGTATTTGTAACTTATATTTCTATTGTTTTACTCAAATTTTGAGTGAGTGAACTCCTTGGATGCAAACTTTAATTCGTCATCCAAGGAGTACCCATGTTGCATACTTTCAATGGACCCTGCTACACGAAAAATGAGAAATACATGAAAAAACACGATTGCAATAATATTTTCATGTATTTCTCATTTTTCTTGTAACGGAGTCCATTGAAAATATGCAGCATGGGTACTCTTTGGATAAGGAATTAAACTTAGGATCCAACAAGTGCTCCTACTCGAAATTTGAGTAAAAATGTAAGGAGATAAGTGGAAAATACAAGTTGAATATATATCTAATATTATATTATATATATTATACATATATATATATACCTTTCTATTTTAAAAAGGTAAATCATTCCCATGGTTAACATCATCATGTTGAATCTGTTAATTTCTTTTAGTATTAGTCTAATTTATTAAATTTTAAAGTTAATTTCATAGTTTTTGGTATAACTTTTTATAATTTTGTAATAGATAGAATGTAAACATCTTTATATTTTGAGTGAGCATTTAATTTTACATGACTTAAATTGCATTTTTTGTTATGATTGTTAGAGTAAACTTGACTCGCTTAAGTTATGAGTAGTTTCGGGCTTGCTCCCATGGCTTTTCTCATGGTATCAATGTAATAATGATATTGCTGTGAAATGTAGCTTATTTATAGGCAAAAAAAAATCGTGATTATTTGTATTACTGGTCACCACCATCTTTCTTAGTGTTATGTGATCCTAACATCTCGTATCAGAGTTGGCACATGATCCTAAGGAGTTGGAGTGTCGAGAATCAAAGACATGGTTGTGCATTGTTATTGTTGGTAAAAATGCAGCACAAATTGTTGCTAAGGCCATATTGATATGAACTTAAACAAGAACACAACAACTTATAAATATAATCATAAGCACAGATATGTGGCAAAAAAACACTTCATTTCATGAATGGAAAAATACTGAACTATGCTTACAAACATAATGGAAATACGATAGCTCGGGCGATGGTATCTTATCTCTGAGGAGAGATGTGACAGCTACATACCTCTGAACTGTGTTACAATGAGGCTCAAAGGCCTATTTATTATTGAGAAACAATGGAAAACCCTAAACATCCAAAACCCTAACCCTAGGAGATGAAGCGGAAAACTGCGGGACCCATTTGGGTAAATTCGTACATCAATTTCCCAGGGTCGTAACTTTGGCATACGATCTCCGCTTAGCTATCATAATACCTTGCTTCAAATATCTCGAAGAGAAGGCAAAAAGCAAATAGGAAAGCTATTTTGGGACATTTTTGGTCTTTCTGTTTTCCCCGAAAATGTTGTTTAGGGCCTCAAAACAACTCCAGAAGTTCAGGACCCAAAAAACTACCAAAAATAGTAAATTGTGCTACAATTAAGGAAACCGAAAAATTGAAAGAGACAATGTTGGGGGACCAAGTGGAATATGAAGGTGGCCACCAATATCCACCTGGATCATTCCTCCCCCTTAGGAAGCAATGGTCCCCATTGCATTGAGTGCCTTCATGAGATGGGCAAACTTCTGCTAAACTTGGTCCCTGGTGAGCCACTTGCCTTGGTGAAGGAGTTGGCCAACTTTGAGAACCCGATATAGTTGGATCTTCTGCTGGTGAGTGCTCTTGATCTGTGTGTCCATGATTCGATCAGTGGTGGCATGTTCCATGCAGGCTTGGTTTAGCTCTGTTGGTGTGAGTTGTTCTGCAATGTCAAACGTGTCCACCAATGGTGGGAAGTATGATCGAAGGTGATCTACATTGAACTCTAGGTGTAGACCAAGGAATGGTGGGATGTTGAGTTCAAATGCATTTTCACAGACGATGGTCGTGATGGTTTATGGCCCATATCAAAGCGGGCGAAGCTTGCGGTGGGGCCCAACAAGGAGCTCTTTTTGCAAATGAAGCCAAACTTTTCTGCCCACCTGGAACTTGTGCGGCACTTGATGTTGATCATGGCATTGCTTGTACTTAGCATTGGATCTGTCCAATATATCATGGACCTGTTAGCGGATATGTTGAATGCACTCAATGAAGTGGTTAGCCCTTTCATCTTTAGACTGCACGTGAGCCGAATCTACCTGAGTGGTTGTAAATGGTATGACCACATCAATGCGGCATAATGGATGAAATCCCAACCCTACCTGAAAGGGATTGTGGCTTGTTGAGCTATGTAGAGCTCTATTGTAGTTGTGTTAGACATAGGCGAGACTTTCATCCCTTATGTGTGGATGCTTCGAGTTGTACATGCACAGAATGTGTACGATCATTCAGTTGACAACCTCTATTTAGCCATCAGTTTGGGGATGGAAAGCAGTGGACTTAGTCAGTTTTGTATCCAGCAACGACTAGAGACTTGACCAAAATGCACTCAAAAATCTGCTATCGAGATCGAAGATAATGGACTGTGGGATCCCAAAGTGTACCCACACTCGCTCAAAGAAGAGCTTAGCAGTGGCGTTAGCTAAGATACTCTTCTTGTAGGCTGTCATGATGGCCATCTTAGAGAATCTATCCATGATCTCAAAAATGCAATCATTGCCATGCTTAGTAGAAGGAAGGCCTGACATATAATCCATGGAGACAAGTTTCCAAGGTCGATTAGGAGTAGGTAGAGGATTATTCAGGCCTTGCTTCTTGACGGTTGGTTAGGCAATGGCATAGGTGATGCAGGATCTAATGTACTTCCCAACATCCTCATGAAGTTTCGACCAATAAAAATACTTCTGCAATACCGCCATTGTTTTCTCTACTCCAAAATGTCCAGCGACCCGACTATAGTGCACCTCCCAAATTGTCTTGGCACGCTCACTTGAAGGAACACATATGTGTCGCAAGTGGCATAATAGTGAATCATGAAGGTGAAAATTTGGAACTTTTTTCCCTTCCAAGAGTGTCTGGTATATGCTACTGAATTCTAGGTCGCTCTTGTAAACATGCGGCCACCCTGATGCCTTGTGCCCATAGGAGTCGAGCACAGTGATTAGCGCCATGACCGGTGGTCTGATGAGGCAATCAATGACATTATTGGTGTTTCCCTTCTTATACTTAATGTTCAAATGGAACTGTTGCAGATAGGTGGACCATTCTGATGGCGATTGTTTTGCAACTTCCCTTGTGTCTGTATGAACTACAAAGGCCGATGGTCTGTGTGGATGACCCTTTCCTTCCCTAGAATGTAATGCTTCCGTTGACGACAGGCCTGCACAATGGAATACATTTCCTTGTCGTAAGTGGGGTACTTTCAGGTCACCTCTGAAAATGTGTCACTATGGTAAGCCATTGGATGCCCATGTTGAGTAAGAACTACCACAATAGCGTAGTCGGAGTCATATATCTCAATCTAAAATGGTTGTTGCAGGTTTAGTAATGTGATCATTGGTGTAGAACAGAGGCAATTCTTCAACTCGGAGAACACTCACTACTAGGTTTCCGACCAAAAGAACTTTTCTTTCATTCCACCCTTGGTGACTTGACTTAATGGCCAAGCGATATGAGAGAACCCCAACATGAACCTACGGTAGAAATTGGCAAGACCTAAAAAGTTGCGGAGCTCTGTTAGAGTGGTTGGGGCTGGCCAATATTGAATGACTTGTGCCTTGGATGGGTCCACATGTACACCCTACTCATCAATGATGTACCCCAGATATTGAACCTGGGTGAGGCCAAAGGTGAATTTCTACAAGTTAGCACACAACTTGTGTTGTCAAAAGGTTTGAAGGACCTGTCGAATATGGTGTAGGTGTTCTTCCCAATTCTAGGTGAAGACTAAGATGTCATCTAGATACACCACCACAAATGCATTGGTGAAGGGCCGCAAGATGTCGTCCATCAGTCTCATGAAAGTTGCAAGGGTGTTCGTCGATTCGAATGGCATGACCAACCATTCGAAAAGGCCCTCCTTGGATTTGAAGGTAGTCTTCCACACATTAGAGGGTTTGATATGCACCTGGTGATAACCTAACTTCAAATCAATCTTGCTGAAATATTTGGCCGCCTTAAGCTGGTATAGAAGGTCATCAATCTGTCGAATTGGGTACCAATTCTAGAAAGTGATCTTGTTTAGTGTGCGATAGTCAATGCAGAATCTCCAGGTCCCATCCTTCATTTGTACGAATAGAATCGCACTCCCATAGGGTGATGATCTGGGTGTGATCTACCCTTTCTACAGTAGTTCTTGAATCTGCCTCTTGATCTCATCATTCTCGAGAACAGAGTGTCGACAGATCATTCCATTGGGTAGTGGCGAGCCCGATGTCAGATTGATGGAGTTCATGACCTGACAGTGCAGAGGTACCCATGTGGGTAAGGCGAAAATGTCCTTGTACTCGTCCACAAGATTGTCCATTTGTTGTTGTTGTGCAGAGGAGCCCTACCTAGAAGCTGTGGCCACAACATTCTTCTTGCCTTGGGGGTGACTCATAAGGAAAATGAATTTCTTGGTCTAGGAAATGATCTTACTGCATTTCTTTGCAGTGATCAAAGAGATGGTGGTATGCAGGGCTACCTCTGGTATCCTATACAACTTATTAGCCAAAGTAATAATCACAGAGCGAGGTCTAGAATCATATACAACATGTCGCTTCCACAAGTATGGTTGTCCTAACAATACATCAGAAACTTAAAGAGTATAAACATCACACAATACCTCATCCGTGAAGGGCTTGATGCTATAGGTAAGGTGACACTAGTGGCTGACTCAAAGATCTCGTCCTTGGTGAAGCCACCCAATGGTGTACGATTGTGGATGTGTTGTAGTATATAGGCCAAGCCGCTTCACTCCTTCTCCTGAAATGAGGTTATTTTGTCTCCCGTTATCAACAATGAACTGTAACGGAGAACCCTTCACCCACATCTATGAGTGGAAGAGGCGTTCCCCCTCCTCTGGATATTTAGGATCAATTTTTTAGATCTTTGTGGGTGCCACGGTGGCACTGGGATAAGCATTAATGATCTACTTCCCTTTTTTAGTCTGCTTATCAGGTTCTGATTCAGAGTCAAATACTACATATGATTCAGAAGCCTTCATCTCAGCCACCAGTGACTGCTTGGCCTGATACTCACTTTTATTGTGAGTGGAGCTCTTATGAAACTCACACCATTTTCCTGTGTCCTTCTTTGTCTTTGTGGTGTGTTATTTTCTTGCGGTTTCAGCGGGTTGTCCTGGGTAGCCTCGCCTTGTCACGATCCCTTGTTCTGTGGTTTGGGGGCACCTTTTCCTTGCTTGGGAATCGTAGCTCCAAAGTCCCGCTTCTTCTGTTTAAATTTCTACTCAATCTTTACAATGTACTAATATGCTGTGCCGAGCAAGGAAATGTCCTGGAACTTCATCTCGTCCTGCATGTATTTGTGTAGACAGCCACTGTACTTAACCACCAAATGCTACTCAGCATCTTTGATACCTAGGTTCATTCGAAGGGTATGGAAAGCATTTGTGAACTCCGCCACATCTTTGTCCCTTCCCTACCGTAGCATGGTCCACTTTATGTGTTTATCTTCATAGCTCCCGATAGGGTAATACTGTTCCTTGATGGAATATGGGAAAAAATTCCAAGTGGGTGCAGCTGAAAACAATGAGGGTTCACTCTCGTCCTTTTGTTCACAGTAGGTTTCCCATTCGGAAAAGTCATGAACTAAAAATATCCTTACAATAGATTTCACCATTTATCTACGACGTCTACATCTATCAAGCCTTCGAATATGGGAATATCGAAGTTAACTTGTACCTTAAAAGGAGTGGCACCTCCAGAGTGGCTGGTGGATGAATATGCATCACCTGTGGTTAGCCGTTGAAGGATCTGAGCAAAGTTATCCATCATCATGTCCCTCTGTCACTTGAGAGCTTCTTCGAGAAACATTTTGAAAGGATCTCTTGGCCCCTCCTCTTTATTTTCGTCCACCATGGGATGTCGTTGGGTTTTGTGAGGTTGATCCTGCAATGGTTCAATCATATTGAGCCCTAATTCCTTATACCTTGACCTCATTGGGGAAATGTGCTATGAAACTAACTCACAAGTAGATAGAAAAGAGAGATCAACACCTTAGAATTCAGCCTCTTCGAGGGGGCAACCTCCTTTACATTACACAAATGAACAATTCTTGGATGATTCAAATG
>APFE030201630.1:84959-98702 GCA_000404065.3 Pinus taeda
ATATAAGAAGATTAATTAAAAAATATATTTTCCATTCTCAATTTTCTAAATATCATAAAATAATAAACTCTAAACTCGTTCCACTGAAAGGAGAGATAAAATTGTTATTTCTCTGAACTAATTTCAAGCTAGATTCGTGTCCATGTCCATAAAACGACAACCCAAAATCACTTCACCATCACTGAGTTCAATTAAAGGTAAAATCTGATATACCAAAAATATCCAAAATCCAGATTAACGTAGGCATCAAATAATAAAATCCAAAATAGCTGTATAACGTAAACATTAAATGGAAATTCAAACCAGGGGTAAGTTTATTATATTTTATTATATTTGTTGATCCCAGAAACATGCGCAGAACATAGAGTGAGATACCGGGTGGACGTGTTTCTTCGACATATAAATAAATCTGATACAGTTCGTTCTTTTTTTTTACTGCATTCAATCTTAATATCACGTCCTATAACTTTTTTCAATGCATTCTGACCCGTTTGGCCGAATATCATGCTTCCGCAACATATTCAGGATATCGACTTTTTCTTTTAGCAGAAGAGCAGCAGCGAAATAAGTGGGTTGGTCCTTGTTCTCAGTGCAATTGCCGTGTTTCTCCCACTCATGTTGCCAGAACCACTTATTATTATAACGTAGGCTAAGCGTCTATGGCCATTCTTTATTCATCTTATTTTTTAGATCTTCGAGCCCATGTCACACAGAAGTTTTTTTGTTTCAAATTAATATTTATCTAAATTTAACAAAGGAAGGAGTTGTGTTTAGCGAAATTTTTTTGGAAGTTTTTCAAGTGGATTGTTCTGGTGTAATTTCTCTAAAATCAAGTAAGAATTCATTGAAATCACAAGTTTGATAGATAACACTGCACAATAACTCAATTTTTTACATTTTCTCTAATCAATAAATATTTTGAATAAATAGTGTTTTTGTTTACATGAACCTATGTTTATAGTGACGTTATGTTTAGATGAATGAGTTGTTTTTAGTGAGATTTTTTTGGACCTTTTTCAAGTAGATTGTTCTGGTCTAATTTCTCTAAAATCAAGTAGGAATTTTTGATAAATAACCTTACACAATAACCCAATTTTTTACATTTAATCTCCTCAATAATTTTTTTTGAATAAATAGTACTTTTGTTTAGATGAACCTAGGTTTATAATGAAGTTATGTTTAGATGAACTTATGTTTAGTCTATGTGATTAGTAAACACCTTCTTAGAATCAAAGAAAGGAGGAGCCTTGCCAAATGAAACTGGCCATAAACCATGGATTGAGAAATTGTTTGAAGAAAGGCAGCAACAAGACCTTTAATACTGCAATAGGATGGCGGTCACTGTCAAAACTAAACAGAACAGAACAGAGATCAGATCATCTAGTTATTTCAATAATTCGAACGTTGCCTTTATAGTCAATCATATTTGAAAATTTGAAGAATTTGACACGTTTTTTAATTCGCAATTGTGGTCGAATCCACCTGCAGGACCAATTGGAATTTAGTGTTTTCGTGAGCTAGCGTTGCCTCCAAGTTCACGGCGTCGTAGAAGACGAGTGCTATGCAAATGACAGCTATACTTCTCGTACGAGAGCTGAGCATGAATTCCATTGTTGTTGAAAATGTTGATATCTCATACTTCCGAGTCTATGCATATAGAAACACGAGAGCATAAATGAAGTATGTGAACGCCTGAGATTAATGCCCTCCATGCCACCACTAGGATATATTGTAATTAGTTTATACTCAAATCCCTAGGATTTGTTTTACTGTATGCTATTAATATATGGGAGCGATTAATGCCCATGTTCAGAAACGCCTATAGGCTTGTTCTTAATTATGTTCTTATCGTAGTCCAAAAACGGTTATATTTAATTCTCCCGTTATCATACCTGCCTTCATGGAGGATACGTTGTCAATACTTTATAATCAAATCACTCACTAATAATCAACTATACCAATACTCTATCTTCCACATCAGACTACCTTTCTATTTTGTGCTAAACATATTTGTTCCTATATTTTTTATATGAACTCTACAACGTCTCGTGTACCTGTAAATAGATATGCCTAACATTCTCAACAAATTATTTTTCCTCTACGACCCCTCACTCCTTGTTGTGCATGTGCAATATTCAAAGATGTGGTGGAAAGTATCCAAAATATTTTTCCGGGGGACTCACCAGTATAAGTGGGTTTCTTTTTTGATAAAAGTATTGTTTATATATTATACTTTTTTCTTATGTTTTCAGATGCTTCTAATTGTAATCTCATAAAAGTTGCATCAAAATCTTGTTGTCTACATTTGTGTATCGATTTGTGTATGGATGGAATGTTGTAGACCTCTTTAACTTCGTGTTTACTTTCTTCCACAATGTAGTCCAAAACACACTAAGAAATCTCATGTCCCTATCTGTAACAATGCTCAAAAGTGCACCTAGACCTATCCAAGGAATACATTTCTTTCTTCTTGCTTACTAATGACCTTTCTAGAGGGCATCAAAACACACTTCTTACTGAACTTGTCAGTTACATTTAACAAATATTCATGTCCCTAATTCTTTCTCAAGGATGAGTGGGTATGAAAAAGGGATGGTATAGACCCTCTTTCATGTTACTAAGCTTGTTGGTGCAATAAAGCATGCATTCTCTTTGGAACTTGACTACATGTTCTTGCATCTTGGGCTAATACACATACCTCTAGAAGTTGGGTAGTTTATTCCCTCCACCAATGTGCCCTAAAACCTTAGAGGTATGAGCCTCTTTAATAACTATAGTCATTCACCTTTAAGGGCACATAAATTTCCTAGCATACAAAATAATGCATCACCATTGTGCACAAGAATATATATATGCAATTACTAGAACACCTCCTTGGAGTCCTCATCCTATGAATATGCCTATCTATATGCATCATCGATGAATGAATCCATGTGCATAAAAGTTCCCAAAGCTATAATATTTGATGTGGGTGGCCTTGGAAGCATTTCAACCAACTTATTTGTGCTCCCCTTCCTGTACTTGATCACTAAATGAAACTACTATAAAAACCCCATCCACTTGTAATAGCTCGTATGTTGTAGATTAACTTGGGCCTACATGTACTATTCTAGCTAGTGATATGTGTGGACTATTGTCTTATTTTCTATCAAATAATGTTTCCACTTCTTTAGAGCTTGCACCGAGGCATAAAGCTCCTTGTCATGGGTGGGGTAGTTAAGAACCAACCAATGAAATACTTCGAAATGATAGCATAGAAGTATTCCTCCTTACATCAAACCTACTCCCATAGCACACCCACTCATATTTATTTCCACTTCTAAGGGTTGTTGCAAGCACAAGGGTTTCACGCAATGAACCTATGACATATCACATGTGTTTGTGGTATATTAAACAATGCTCTTAATTTTATTACATATTGGAAAATACCTCTAAAAATCACATTATCTAACCTCTACCAATACAAACCCAATACACCTTCCCAACTTAGAAACACCCTAGTTTCACTAGATATTATAGGTATCCATTTTTCATTAACAGTTTTTATAACCCTTCATATTTTTTCATTAATTTTGAGGTGATTTTTTATACCTGCTAATATGAAAACACTTTACCCCTTATAAATTCCCCAATATATTATGTCATTTTTTCCTCAATATATATCCCCAATATGAATGCACATGGTATGGTATTTCTCCCACACTGAAGTTCCTATGGTTGCATGTTTTGTAATACTAGAATTGGTCCTTGATTGATCTTCTTCTTTAACTCCACAAAGGCCCTTTGTTGACCCTTTTCCCACTAGAAACTCTTGTCACTCTATATTATAACATGGAGTGTTGTTACTATAACTGAAATGAAGCTATGAATATCCTTAGGTACTGTGTTTCCCCAATGAAACTCAACATACCATAAACATTAATAGGAACACTATTACATTTTGGCGGAAATTCCGACAACGGAATCCGACGGAATGGATAAAATCGAAAAAAGTGTTGATGTTTAATAAATTATTTTATATTTTTTTTATAAAATTCCGACTACTGTCGAATATCCGACGAGATTTCTTTAACAATCGAATATTCGATGAAGTACCCTATCCCGTCGATTATTTGTTATTTTCCTATAATCCATCATGTTGTCGAATAAGTGACGGGAGTTGTTTTACATCGGATATCTAATGCTATATCCAATATCACAATGTGTTGCCTAATTTCTCACAAATGGTATATAACCATTGCATAATGTTCAATTCCACCATTAATGGCCTTTTGTGTTGACAACGTCTAATATGGGATCACTTACATCTATTAGTTTAACTAATTAAAATAACTATAAATATTTATATTATAATTAATATAATATATTAATATATTATTTATTAATAATATTTATAGATTATTAATATTAATATATATTATTTTTAATTATAATATAATATTATATAATATATATATATATATTATATATTTAATATTATATATATATATATATATATATATATATATATATATTATATATGAGTGAGAGAGAGAGAGGATTGTATATTTTTAGATTATTGTCTTTGTATTGTAAATTGTATTATCTTTCTATTGTAGATGTATTTTATAACATTCAAAGGGAGGTGTTTGAACTATGTTTTCATCTTAATGTGGACTAGAAATATTATTTGATTATTTCCGTTATGGTCGATTAAGCGGTTAGGTCAAGTTAGAGGTTAATTACATTATGGGCTTAGGGATAAGGGGTTATTGTTTAAGGGTTTAGTGGTTAGGGGTAAGGGCTTAGGGGAATGGTATTAAGGTGTTAGCGGGTTAATGTATTTTATGGGGTTAATCTGGACCTAGAGGATTTAGAGGTTAATTATGGGTTTTTATGGAGCATTATTAATAAGTTTTTAGAGTATATTGTGTGAAATATGATATTAAGAAAGAGTATGACATTATAATGATGAACGCAAAATAAGATCAATATCTTTTTTATTATGGCCATGACAATATATCTAAAAAACTCTCACTTCCTACATGTCAAGAAAAGTAACATATTTCTTATATTTTTTCAGCATATTATTAAATATCTTGATAAATTACACAAGAATCATCATTGATTTGTTGTCTTTGTTTCTTAGTCTCACCTAATTTGTCCTTCTCTTTATCTTTGTTGTCTTTTCTTTCCTTATATACATATTTGTAAATTGTTGTTATATCAATGTTTCAATATTTGTTGTATATACTAATATTACTTTATTGATTGTAATTGTATAGTATGCCCCTAGGGCATTTCTTGATGAGGAAGAGGTGGTTTTAGTACAGGCATTTTTTCAAAAACACAAAGAGATTAATATCGAGGATCAAGCTAATGATGCTATGGAAGAAGAAAATGATTCTAATAACATGGTTAAAGAAGATGAGGCAAATAGTTTGATACATGACACATTTAATAATGTTGGAATGGATGGTGATGACAACTAGTATGATGACTGTGCTTTTGATTTACCTTTACTTGAGAGGGAAACTGAACCTCTTTTTAAAGGATCAAAAACATCTATTCTCTTTTCTATATTGTTGTTGGTCAACTTAAAGGTGGTGAATGGTTTTCCAAACACATGTGTGACACAACTCCTAAGGTATGTAATATATTTTGTGACATTTAGTACTATATACATGAAAAAGAAGTTATTTTTTCCATTGTTTTTAATGTTAGTATGTTGATCTACATCAAATTTTCATTAATTTGTAACATTTGGATGCAATATGTACGATTAATATTGTTTAGTACAGTAACCAGTACTATTTTTTTATGTTGTAGATTATGTGATGAATTTTGTTACCACCATCAAATGTTTTACCTTGTACATACCAATATTTACGTGCCATTATGAAAGATATTTGAATGCAGTATCAATTTATTTATGCATAATCTAATGACGATATTGTCTATTATAAAGAATACGTGTTCAAAGACAAATGCCCAAAATGTGATGAGAGTAGATATCAAACCAATGAAGTAACAAAAAGGTCCCTTGCAATGTTCCTCCTTATATTCGCATAATTCCACATCTACGATAATTGTTTAGGTGCAAAAGTGTAGTAGAAATTATGGATTACCATGCAACAAATAGAAGTGAATATGTTGTTCCTCGAATTCCTGTAGATGGATCTGCATTTATGAATATAGAGGAAAAGTGGCCAGTGTTTAAAAGATAACCTCATAACCATAGGCTTTCACTAGTAGCTGACAATGTCAATCCATTTCGAGAGCTTAGATCTACTTACTCGGTGTGGAATGATATCACTATGTATGATATCTCTAGATTAGTAGTTGTACAAAGGGAATTTGAATTCCATGCAATGCATGTATGGACAATTCACGATGCCCCTAGACTAACACATCTTTGTGGTATGTTATAATAATGTCACCCTGCACTTTAATAGTGTTTAATATTATGAAGTTCATTTCAAGTATGTTTTTTAAATAGTTTGACCTTCATTGTACATACTTAAAATAATTGATATAAAAAATATTCCATTTCTTGCATGTCTTCAAACAAATTGTAAATTTTATTCTCGAGTTTTTGGTCCTAAGATGGAATATCATCGTTAAAGAAGCTTAGGAAAGGATGTATTTGATGAGTATAGGAACTTCATTTCTAAAAACCATAGGTACCATAGTACCAAAATACATTGTTTCAATGGGAAGGAAGAGACTAGATTAAGAACATGGAAAATGTCACCTCGTGAATGGAAGTTGCAATATAATAGAGTCTCTTAAGGTATGGATCGAATTGTCTATGTATTCGTATACATGATATGTTCGGATTATTTCATATTTTTGTGGAATTTTATTCAATGTACTAATTGACAGGGTATATTGTTGTTATAATATATTAAACTATGATTCACGTTGTAGGTTGTAAAGGAATTAATAATAGGGCACTTCCACGAGGAATGAAAAGTTATCTCGAGAAATTCAACAGACTCCCATACTATGAACACCTAGAAATTGTTCATTTGTTTGATACAATGCACATCATGAAGAATGTAACAGGGACCTTATGGAGAACTTTAGTTGGAAGGAGAGATAAAGAAAAAATTGTCAATATTATTAATGACATTAAGGAGGCCAACGATGTATTGCAATGTGTGTTTCATTCAAATAACGATGGAGACGAACAAGATATAACCACCCTTCCATGGTTATTGAAAAATTAGTAAATTAAGCATGTTGAAGAGGTTATTGAAAAAATTAAATTTCTAACTGGATTTTCTTCAAACATAAAGAATATTCTAACAAAGAAATGTGAATTAGGTGGGGTAAATACTCATGATTGGCATACATTCATTATGGTAATTATTTTGGTGTATATATATCTTATACAATGGTGAAACATCTTGTTACTTAGTATTTTTTTTTCTACTAAGTTGGAAACAAATAATGATCGATCATTATTTTTGTTACAATATGTTCTACACTTATCTCTCCTACAAAGCTTTGAAAACATTGTCAAACAAGATATATATGATCTTCGAAAATACGTGAGGTAAGTGGAGATTTATGTCCAAACTATAATTTGTTCAATAATTTGTTGTGTCACATATTTTTTACTGCATGTGTTTTCCTTGTCATCTTGTCCTATATTATATTTTTTTTGTTGAAATCTGTGATTTTCTTGCTTCATATGTAGATGGTTCTCATATAAATAAATTGATAAAGAAGATATAAAGTATTGGAAAAAGCAAATTCCTTGTCTAATGTGTGAAATGTAAAGCTATCTACCTCGTGAACTTTTCAATGCACAAGACCACTACCTCATACATAAAGTCAAGGAGATTGAAATGTGTGGACCTATAAAAATAAGAACAATGTGGATGGTTGAGAGGCACTTGAAATCACTAAAGGCTTTGGCTAGAGAAAGAGAATGTCCTGAGGGTTGAATGGTAGAGGGATATATGGTATATGAAACCATGGTTTATATTCTTCAATATAGTGATGCAAAAGGAAAAAGTATTAATGTATTGAGTCTTTATTTGGATGTCAATTCTGTGGACTATTTTGAAGGGGAGCACCTATTGGGGAAACGTAGAACGAGCAAAGCGAGATGTAAGTAGATAGTGTAGATTTATCGCACATTTGACTTTTTGATTTTTATGTATATCGTACTTATTTAGTTTTTAGCCTTCTTGTGTAATCCATAATTATGAAGGTATAACATAATAACTAATTAGATATGTGTGTGTGTGTGTGTGTGAATTTTTTTATTTTAACACATCCAATTGAGAGTGGGATGCAATACATTTATACATTGCGAACAATAAATATTGGATGAAGGTATGGATTGAACAATGCAAACAAGCTAATAATGGTAGGTTATCATGGTATTGTGTGTCTACATTGGTCAAAGAACCTCACGTAGTGGAGATACCAATCTTACACAAAGGTCAATTGACTTAGGACATGGTTTAATAGATTATCAGGAAAGCATATTCACCCATATAAAGTTATTTTACAATTATAATGATGCATATGGCATGGTTTTCTCTTAATTTTAAAATTTTACAAATATATATATGCATGCTTATCAATTGATAATGCATTTTTTATGTGTTTGATGTATTGAAGTTGAAGCACCACAACAATATGTGGTGCAATGGTGACAAAATTCACATCAAAATTTTGGATGAAAAGATGAAAACTTCTAATAGTGGGATAACTGTAGTATTTCAAGTTATCAATGTTTCCTCTAGACGTGACAGACATCTAGAACTCTCTGGAAATTGATAATATGGGCATGTGCATGATACAGTTGAGTTTGGCTTTGAGTCCTTCAAAATAGTTGTGTTCAATGTCAAACGGTTTAGGCTACAAATCCATGAATGTGACCCTCATAGAAATGTTATTGAACATGCTAACATATTTACCATGGTTGATACAAGGAAACTTGAGCTAAGATCAAAGCAATATGTTCTTCCAAGCCAATGTGAATATCTATTTACATATACATTACAGGTATAATAGGTTGGTGATATGTTATTAGATATGATCCCACAGGAAGGACCGTAAAGTATAATGTAGCGGAAGAAGATGAAATTGAAGAATAAGATGATGTAGAGGAGTAGGGGGTTCATGAAGTGCTAGACAAAGACATGGAAGAAGTTCAAGGAATATATGCTAATCGAGACAATTTTAATTTGGATGAACTAGGTGATATTAATGTTGTGTTAGACGAAGAACTTGAAGAAGTTGAACCAAATGTATAAGAGCATGTTCGAGATGGTGATATAGACAATGATGATGATACTGATACAATGAATCCTTTGTACATGGATTCTAAAATGGATGATACATATGATGAGATGGATGAGGAAGAATATTAATGATATCGAAATGTTGAAAATTACGAGGTATGTATTTAGATGCTTTTAGTTGGTTTGTTCTCTTTCATTCACCTGAAATTTTTATTTTCCTAGTTTTTATGTTTCGATGCTACTATGTTTCTTTCAAATATATTATAGTAGATAGATTAGGTATCATGGAATATAGAGTGACATGGCCGGGGGTGAGGTGCCATATGAGCTTCCACCTTCACGTGGTTGGCCCTATTAAGTAGATAATATATTACTCTTGAAATGAAGAGAAGCTCATTTATGTGTATACCATCATTTCCAATTTTGACTTTGGCTCGTTAAGCAGACATATTGGGTGATTTGGGTGATGGGTTAACCAAAAGACATGGTGGTCAGGTAGACGTACGAAGTAAGGTCAGCCATGGCTATCTATGAACTGATTTCCCACTAGGGTGTCTCATGATGATTTTTAGAAAATTGACTAAATTAATGTTTAGGTGTTAAAAGTTGGTTTATAATTGATTGACTATGCAACATGGATGTACTAACAAATGATAATATTTTGTTTTCATTGATGAGCTAATGATTTATATTCACTAATTTGCACAACAAGGCGAATTCTTGTGCCCTATGCATGCCTGCACGAAGGCAGGGCACGTAGGCACCCAAGGACGTGTCACATGATGGGCATGTCACGGTGTGAGTGCGATAGTTTGGTGGGTCGAGTTGACGTAGAAAGAGGCTCCTGCACAAAAGAAGTAATGGCATTCCATGACTTCCCATAAATAGAGTTCCGGCAAGTGGGTGTCATAATGATTTTTAGAACATTGACTAAATTAATATTATGGTGTTAAAAGTCGCTTTACAATTGATTAATGATCATGCAAAATGGAAATAAAAAATCATAATATTTTGTTATCATTGATAAGATAATGAGTTTTTTTCACTGATTTGCACAATAGGGAAAACACATGTACCCTGGGAGTGCCCGCGTGAAGGTGGGGTGCCCGACCCCCATTGAGGCATCACGTGTTGGGAACATCAGGGCACCCATGCAACTAGTTGGTGGGTCAACCAAACTTGGAAAGGGGCACCCACAAAAAAGAAGTAATGTTGGTCCAGGACTACCCATGAACTAAGTTACCACAGGGTGTTTCATAATGGTTTTTAGAAAATTAACTAAATTAATGTTTATGCATTAAAAGGTTATTTATAATTGATTGGTTATGCAACGTGGACATACTAAAAAATTATAATATTTTGTTCTGATTTATGAGCTAATGATTTGCGTTCACTGATTTTCAAAATAGGGCCAATGCCTACGCCATGTGCAGGCGCCTACAAAGGTGGGGCGCAAGGGTGGCCATGGGTCATCACCTGCTGGGCATGCCATACTGCCCCCTCGATAAGGGCACCCATGTGATGAGTTTGTGGGTCAGCTTAACTTAGAAAGGGGGGTCTACACAAAATAAGTAATGTTATCCCATGCCTACCCATGAACAAAATTCCCACAAGGGGGTCTCATAATGCTTTTTAGAAAATTGACTAAATTAATGTTTTGGTGTTAAAATTTAGTTTATAATTGATTGATCATGCAACATGGAAATAAAAAATGATGATATGTTATTGTATTTGATGATCTAATGTTTTTTATTCAATGATTTGCACAACAGGATGAATTCCCACACCCTCAGCACACTCGCACGAAGGTGGGGCATGTGGGTGTCCATGAGGGTGTTGTGTGCTTGGTATGCTAGGGAACTAGCCTGATAGGGATGCTCGTGCAATGGTTAGTGGGTTGTAATGACTTGGCAAGGGGAACCCACACAAAGGAAGTAATGTTGGTCTATGACTTCCCATACACTGGGTTCCCACAAGGAGGTCTGATAATGATTTTTTAGAAAATTGACTAAATTAGTGTCTAAGTATTAAAAGATTATTTATAATTTACTTATTATGTAGCATGGACATAATAAGAAATGATAATATTTTGTTTTCATTGATGACCTAATTTTTTTTTTTTATTGATTTGCATAGCAGGGCGAACACCTGCACAGGCGCCCATGGGAGAGTCGCATGTTGGGCACGCTTGGGTGCCCGCCCAACAGGGGCACTCACTCAAAGAGTTGGTGGGTCGACCCAACCTGGAAACTGGTTCCCACAAAAGAGAAGTAACATCATCCGATGACTTCTCATGAACTGAGTTCTCAAAATGGGTTCTTAGAATGATTTTTAGAACTTTCACTAAATTCAAGTTTAGGTGTTAAAAGTTGATTTATAACTGATTGATTATACAACATGGATGTACTAAAAAAAGATAATATTTTGATTTCATTGATGAGATAATTATTTGTGTTCATTGATTTGAATAGAAGGGTGAAGTCCCCCACCCTAAGAGTGCCTGCACGAAGGTGAGGCATGTGCATGTCCATGCGGGCATCGCATGCTGCGCAAGACACGTCACCAACCCGATAGGGGCCCCCATGTGACAAGTTGGAGGCTCGAACCAACTTGGAAAGGGCCACCCACAAAAACATTAATATCATCCCATGACTACCCATGAATAGAGATCCCACAAGGGGTTCTCATAATGATTTTTAGAAAGTTGACTAAGTTAATATTTCAGTATTAAAGGTTGGTTTATAATGGATTGAATAAGTAACATGGAAATAAAAAAATGATATTAATTTGTTGTCATTGATGAGCTACTGGTTTGTGTTCATTGATTTGAACATAAGGGGAAACACTCACGTTTTGGGCACACCTACACGAAGATGAGGCATGCAGGTGCCCATGGGGGCATTGTGTGCTAGGCATGGTAGGGTGCCTACCCGACAGGGGCACCCATGTAAAAATTTGGTGGGTCTGCCCCACTTGGAAAGGGGCATCCACATAATATAAGTAATGTCGGCTCATGGCTTCCCTTGAACTAATGATTTTTTTTCACCTAATGATTTTTTTTCACTAATTTGTACATCGTGGCGAACACCTACACCCACATGAGGGTGGGGTGCCCGGGCGTCCATAGTAGCCTCTGTTGGAATTATGATACATATGTTGTACTTGATGGCAACCCACTCATCTCAGATGATAAATTATAGTTCAGCAAAGTTCACGCACTTTCATGAAGATAAAAGTTTATTTCATGTAGAGAAAAGTTCACACTTTTATGCGGAGAAAAGTTTATCTCATGTAAAAAGTTCACGCATTTTTATGCGGAGAAAAGTTTATTTCATGTGGAGAAAAGTTCACGCACTTTTATGCAGAGAAAAGTTTATTTCATTTGGAGAAAAGTTCACGCACTTTTATGCGGAGAAAAGTTTATTTCATGTGGAGAAAAAGTTCACGCACTTTTATGCGGAGAAAATTTTATTTCATGTAAAAAAAAAAAAGTTCACGCACTTTTATGTGGAGAAAAAGTTTATTTCATGTGGAGAAAATTTCATGCACTTTTATGTGGAGAAAAAGTTTATTTCATGTGGAGAAAAAGTTTATTTCATGAGGAGAAAATTTCACGCACTTTTATGTGGAGAAAAAGTTTATTTCATGTGGAGAAAAGTTCATGCACTTTCTTGGTTGGTTCATGGTATTGGTCTGACAGTTTTTTGATCGTATGGTTTTGGTCCGTGGTATTGCATCCAAAAGTGTTGATCCCAAGTATTGGGTTCATGGTATTGTGTTATTATGGTTTTGGACCGTGGTACTGTGAAAGGCCTAAGACTATAAAAGGGGAAGGAGATCATTTGGCAAAGCATCATCTGAATTTTTATTGAATATCTGATAAAGTGCTAGATCTGGAATACTGTGATTGGGTTATGGTGCAGATCTGGATATGAATAAAGAAGGAACCTGAGTGCAAGGAGAAGGATAAGTTCTATTGGTGGGTCTTAATCTTTAAGCTTGAATGATAGTATTTTTTGTTCTGGGTTTAGATTTGGTGTCTGGTTACAGTTACTGTGATTTAGATACAGCTGTCAGAGAAGTGTCTACTTGATTCAGTGCTAATTGGTGAAAAGGAGATTGTTTGATGCAGAAATTCTTGATGATTGATTGATTATGTGCTTCAATGATATTAATGGGTCTAGTATGAAAATTGGATGAAACGTGGCCTTTCAGATGATGTGTTGTGCTTCAGGAGTATCCAGTCTGAAAATATATGAAACGTGGTCCCTGGAAGAAAGAGAAGGTTGTAGCCTTCTGTAGGCCAGCACCTACGTACTAGTATCTTGGCTAGTGCAAGAGCTAAGGGGGTTGTAGCTCCCTTCCAGGAGAGTCTGGGAAACGAGAGAGGGTTGTAGCTCTCTGCAGGTTGCAACCTGCGTATTGGTAAAGGACTGCACCAGTACAATTGTAAAAATAAGTTTCTAATTGAAAGAAGATAGAGACATATTGCAGCAGG
>APFE030201630.1:104308-123422 GCA_000404065.3 Pinus taeda
TGAATATGGAAATGAAAAAGTTTTATTGATGTGATAATACTGATTCACCCCCCCTCTCAGTATTATTTCCAACAGCCTCGTGTGCTAGGCATGCCAGGGCACCCACCCGATGGGGGCACCTATGCAGCGACTTGGAGGGTTGGCCTGACTTCGTGAGGGGCGCCAACATAAAATAAATACTTTCAGCCCATCACTTGCCATGAACAGATTCCCCCCAAGAGGATCTCATAATGACATTTAAAAAATTAACTAGATTAATATTTTGGTGTTAAATTTTTATTTATAATTCATTGATTACACAACATGGCATTAAAAAATGATAATATTTTGTTTTCATTGATTTTCATGGTAGGGAAAATGCCTGTGCCTTGGGCACGCTTGCAGGAAGGAGGGGTGTTTGGCCTCCCATGGGGGCATCGCGTGCTAGGCATGCCTGGGAGTGCACCCTTCCATTGAGAAAACTTCTTTCCCTTCATCGTCAACTTTTTCATCATCGTCATCATCACCATCATCTTTATACAGGGCACTTTGGGTGACAGGTGAGCCACATGACACGATGATTAGGCAAATGTGATTTAATAAATATTTAAAAACTAAGACTTGATAAACAATGTCCCATAAAAATTTTGATGGTATGAAACCTTCTATAAATACTTAATCCTATTATATCTAATTCTAGTTTCCACTCTATTGATCACCTAGAATATTTATTCAAGGTTTCAATAAAAGTCTTTAAAGGTGACCTACTTCTTCTCATTATTATTTGAAGTAATCAAATTCCTTGAACAAATTCACCCCTAACATTTGTTTTCGAGTTCCCCAAATACACACATAGTTTGAAGGAATGATAAATAATTTTCCTTCACTTCCATTTTTGTTTTTTTTTTGTTTAATTCTCCTTAAAATTCGTAAATCATGTTAACATTCTTTTATTTAATGCTCCAACACACATTGCAATTTTATTTGCATTGTGTGTGGTATATCCATCATAACCGATTTTTTCTCACATATGAAACAATTATTTTTAATATCTTCATCACCTTCATAGAGGAGTATATGCTAGTGCAACATTTGTTTATGGAGGAGGATTTTTTTTCTATATTGTAGTAGGTGGAGCTAGTGGATAGTATAGTCAATGGTCTCTTAGAGCTTAATTGATCAACTTTGGTTGGTTTACTAGAAGGCTTATTTCATCGATCTAACAATTTTGATCTTTATAGTAAGTAAAATGTCTTGTTTGTGGTTGCATCACTTCCTTGCAATGTTTGAAAAAAATTGAGGTATCCAACTGAAATAGTAAATCATATAAGGGGTACAGTTCTAATATCTTTTATGCGGAGTAGTATGTTATTATATCCTTCAATACTTAACTAATTTCACTTTTTCTAGGGTATCCCAAGGAACAACATCTCTCTCACATTTACATTGTTTTCTCAGTTGATACCTTTATGAAGATCATCAAGAACATACTTGTAAAGTTTCCCAAAAGAATTTTTTAACACGGGGAATTATTGAACATAGACGAGTTATTTCATAAGGATTTAGATGATTACATATCATATATTGTCATAACTCTCAAACTCTATGCTTTCAAAATTATCTATCAATAAATGGGTGAAAATTCCTACCTCTAACAACTCTATATATTCATTCAATTGATGAACCATCAAGGATTCTTCCCATGTGACATCTATATAATCATCAAACCAATTTATAACTCCAATGACTTGCCACTGTTGAGGATTTATTCTTTGGGATTGATGATGGTTTGCGACATCATGCTTCACTATGATTTTGTTTTAGCTTTTGTCCCTTCAAAATCTTTTAATATTAATTATTGTCTTGTATGATTGCATTCTTTTGAGCATCCTTTTCTTTTTTTCTTCATCTAGTGCATACTCTCACTCTCTTGTAGTTGATTTCCTCATTTTCCTCAGTGTAATGACTCTTCAATATGTATCCACTAGAGTTACTCCATTTTAGGCATTCTCACAAATTGTACCCCCCACCACAAAGCCAAAATTACTTTTACTAGTTGAGAATGGTACCACAATTAGGCATTCATTTCTATAAGTTTTCCTAAGCTTCTTGAGAAATTTTTCAACTAGCGTGGAAAAATATTCCCATCTAGATTGTCATTTTTTTTATTAGGTATTACCTATTCTTGTTAGTGGAGATCATTGGCATTCAAAAATGTTCCAAATTCCTTGGCAAATCAAGAATTTGTCAATTAAAGTGGGTATTATGTAAAGGAACTAGTCATACATTTTTTCATAAAATCTTATTTCAACATCATCAAAGCATGCCTTTCTTGATATATTGCTTGCTCATCGCAAACGTTATCTACTATTTTTTGACCCACTCATATAAGTTTGTTTTATCACTACTAATCCATTTAGAGATAATTCATTAATCTTAGTTAAGGTTAATCATGTGCACCACATTACACAAATTTCTTAATTTCTTTAAGAATGGATATGTGGATTTTTTTATGTGTTTTTGTGAAAATTTTTGCTCTAATCGATGCAAGTATGACATAGTTTTGTCTAGGATCATTTTTGAAATAATTTTTTAATTTTATTTATCACCACTCTCATGATGTTGGAACCTTCACTTCCTTCCTCCCTTAAACCTCTTTCATTCTTGTGGGCAACTAGCCAAATGAAGCAAGGATAACCGCTGAATAATTAATAATTATTGGATTAGCTTATTGCTTCCTTTAAGTCTTAGATCTACATGGGTACATTCGTACTTAGTAAATAAGTACGCACTTCCATGTCACTTTTACTTCATGCTCATGTCGGATTATTAGTTGCCCAACAACCCTAGCTTAATACTCAATGTGAGAAAGCATGGAATCAATGTAAATTCCATCCACGAGTTAAGTGAAAATTGACAAACCTACTTTTGGGTATTGCAGGTACTCATAGGAAATACATAATATTATATATAATATATAAAACATATATTATATATATAATAGACATTATATAGTTTGTATATAATATGATATATAATCGTATAATCAAAGTGTAGTTTTGGGTTCATAGTAGAGCGAGTAGGGTAGTTCACAGAGCGACCATGAGGGAAATCCACATGGTGGGAGGAGAGTGAGCACAAGGGAATTCCACAAGGGGACAAGAGAGTGAGCATGAGGGCATTCCATAGTGCTGTTAATAGAGTGACCACGAGGGCATTCCATAGGGTGGGAGGAGAGTGAGCAAGTAGGTATTCCATAGGGTCGAAGGAGAGAGAGAATTGAGGGAATTACACAAGGCCATAGGAGGGCATTCGAGGAGGCCAGAGGGTATTTGAGCAGTGGGCATGAGAGCATTCGGGCAATGTAGCATCAAAGATATGAAAGTAATCATTAATCCAGGTTCCTTTGTTTTCTATTTGACTATAAGCTCAACCCCAACTCTCTTATCGTTCTCAGTCCTTTACCTACCACGAAGTCAGCAGCCTATTTTCACCAAGGGAATTTATTCATATTACCTCCAATGATGTGAATCCTTACCCATGGTTGTGAGCTCAAAACCCTTTTATTCGTCTAACCTACAATGGTATGAACCCTTATCCATGATTGTAAGCTAAAAACCATTTTATTTGTCTTACCTACAATGACCGGGTGAACACTTACCCATGATTGTAAGCTCAAAAACCTTACCCTCTCATTCATAAAACTGTTATGCTCTATCTCATTCTTATGCTTCTGGCTCTTATCCCTACACCGTGTCTAGTTATGAATTGTATTCTCCCACTCCCTCCCATTTATGTATGGTTTTGGGTTCCCCCCATACCCGTTGGGTTGGATACCCCCATAAATACTATTCCCATTAGCCCACATGTTGGAGTAACAAAGAACCCATTGATTCCTGACTTCAACCTTATGAGGATGAGGTCAGGAAGGAGTTAAATGTAATAGAGTAAGTACGTTTGTTTCATACGTAAGCTCAAAACTCTTATTCGTCTTACCTGAAATGTTGTATTATCCTACTAGAGTATGTATGGCTCTATGATGGAAGTTTACACATAGTCTTGGCATAAAAAATTTATGCAGTTCATATGGTATGTCTTATCTAAGAATTATGGATTCTATACCGAATACATATGAGCTCAATATAAAGTTTGGCTCAGTGATGGAAGTTTGCATATAGTCCTAGCATCAATTATTTATATGGTTCAATATGACCTTAATATAAAGTTTTTTTTTGCTCTATGATGGAATTTTTCATACAGTCTTGGCATCCATTATTTATACATTTCATATGGTATGCATTTTCTGAGAATTATGGCTTCTATAAAAAATACGTATGACCTCAATATAAAGCTTTTTTGGATCTATGATAAAAGTTTGCATACAATCTTGGCATCAATTATTTATACAGTTCATATGGTATGTCTTCTCTAAGAATTATGGATTCTATACCAAATACATATCACCTCAATATAAAAACGTTTTGGCTCTGTGATGGAATTTTGCATACATTATTGGCATCAATTTTCCTTCCCACCAGCGTGATAGACAAATAAGTACTATCCTTGGCCTTCCCAAGCCAACCAAGTTGGGGAAATTCATTGTTTATTTAGGTCAATATGGGTGGGTGAAGGTAGATCTGATTGACTCCCTTTGGTTGAGAAGCCTTTAGGAACCTCTCCCTTCAGTCGAGCAGCCTTCTGACAAATCTCCCTTTAGTTAAGCCCATTTACAATGAATGGATTAATGATTTATTTTTGTGGGCGATGTGTCTATCTAATGACATGGATATCAATGATGATATATCTCTCTCCCTACTAAAAATATCATATGGTATGTCTTCTATGAGAATTATGCCTTCTATACTAGGTACATATGACATTAATATAAATTTTGTTTGGCATGATATCGACTTATAGTATGGAAGTATTTACTTTATGATTTGGTTGATGGCATAAAAACCTTGTACCTTATCAATATTACACTTTCTAATAAATATATGTTGAGATGTTGTTATCATCAACCCTAAAGTGAAACCCTATGAAGACTTGGAAACTGAATTCAGACATTCAAATGACAGAGGTCTCCTTGACAAGTCTCTTCTATGACTCATACGAAATGATGGCACCTCTAAAGTACATATGAACAATGACCCTAAGAAACCCTATATCAGTAATCTTAGGGTTGGTAGTTGACGATATTCTTGACATATTATACTGATCATTGAGAAAGTGAGAAAGAAGGTTATGTCACTGTCATCATGATAGTGACATAAACAATCAATCCTATACATGTAGTATGATATTTAATGAAGTAATCCATATGTACATCAGTAACTTGGCACACTTATTTCTCTACATGATTATAATATAAATGCACTTATCCTTATGACATTGACCTCGTTGCAATAGGGATCTTGATGTATCAATTTGACACCAATTCCTATATAATGCATCAAAATCGATATTAACCATTATTTATTGATGGAAATATGTGCAATACAAGATGATTGTGGAACAATGTATATTAATGTAAACAAAACCTATAAATCATCAATTTTATTTCTTTGATATTTCTTCATCTGTGGCACAATTTCTCCCTTCTTGGTGCTCAAATAATCAAGCAGCCTTTGTTCATTAACAAACCTTAGTTTTCCCCTTCATGGTGTGTTAGTGGCCTCACTCACCATGGCACAAGTCTCTATATTTAGACTAGTGTTGATACTTCATGGGATGGTGTATGAACTCGTCTCATGTTGTATCCCAATAATTCTTGAATGTCATGATATTTCTCTAAGGTTTTATTAAAATTTTGGCAATTTATAAAGCTTGTAGCCTTCCACTATTTGCACAGCTCTATAGCTTCAAGTGGTACACTAAGTATAGGTTAATTAGTATATGTTTAACGAAGGTACTTTATTGTCCTTGACCCATATTCAAAATATCTTGTAAATATTCTATCGTAGTTATGGGCTCCTATAGGTTATTCATATCCTCTAATTTCTTCATTTGATCGAAATTAGAAATTTCATGCTCATAACACACACACATACACATATATGCCAATATTTTATCTAATATTAATAATTAAGATCTATGCATCAAACATAACTATCATTCAAGTATCATTTTTATCATTACATGTTTTATTCATGAGTTAGAATATCACATTTCTCTTTTTAGTGATGTTTTCATTGATGACTCATTGATATGCATACTAATTTATTCAACATTCTATGATCAATTCCATATTAATAATGAAAATGTAAACATTATCCATTCTATATGATAGGTAAACATACCAAAATAAACTACAATTACTTTCACATCATTAAGATGAAACATTAATTTTTATTATAAAAGTAGAGGCTTGTCATACATATTTATTCCTCATTCTATAGTCAATTCTACTTAAACAATATATAAACAATATCCATTATAAATTACAATTCAAAAATATCATAATAAATAACGATCACTTTCACAGATAGAGTCTAAACAAAATCATTGATCAATAATTAATAAATCTTAGATTAAATTGCTTATTATGCCTTTAAATCCCTCCATACCTATGCAGGCCCTGAATCCTTTGTGAATTAACCAACGATTTAATAAGAAACAATTTCCAATCACTGGTCCTTACCAATGTTTTTTCTTCTTTTAAAAGAAATAGTCTTCCTGAAGGCCACCTCTTTGGCCCTAATAAATTAGATGAAATTTTTTCGCAATATATATGTCGATCATTTCTTATGTGGGTCATGCTTCATGGAACTAAGTTGTAAGCACATGAGTCAAAATGTAGTGAACAGAGATGTGTGATGGACTCTGCAGTGATGAAGAGAGCAAGAACACATTAATTATTATTATTAATGTGATACTTTTCTAAACAAAAATAATAATATTTTCACTCTTGATACAAGAGCCCACTTGAGTCTATTACATCATGACATGAAATTTGGCTCAAGAAAAAAACCCTAGAGCACTCAAAGGGAGCTTAGACCAAGGAACCAAAAACATTGAGCATCAAACCCATGATTTATCAAATAATTTTTCTTTTACAATAATTATTTTTATTTCAATAAGTACATAAGAGATACATCATGTCATGATCCAAATACAATAATGAATACCAATACTAGTTTCGACTTTCTAGAGGAACTTCGCATGTTACCGACCTTTAATGTCTTCTAGGGAAGATTGCTCTTCAAATAAACTCATCTATCCTTATTTTGTACTTCACATTTCTTCTTATCTGCATACTTTATCTGAAATAAAGTGCATCTGTGATGTCTCTCAAAGGAGGTCGAGTGGCTACTTTATATAGCCTTCCAAGGGATCCTTAAGCCCAATGTGAGGCAAAGTTTAGCTAGCGAACTCACCTGTTTTTGCGAGCACTAAAAAAAAAATTTCAAAATACAAAAGGATTTTATTTATTTGATACAAATGTCCAAATGGTTCTTTACATAATGAAAATGACCTCTTGACTCAAGACAATCCTATAAGAATGTAATCTATGCCTGACATATTGAACAAAGGCTGAAGCGTGAAACTCATGCTTTATAAAATTTTCTTTTTACAATTTTCTTTGTTCTTTTTATCAATATATAATAATTACATCATTACATGAGACAATTCAAAATTATGAAGACCGAAAATAGTTACATTTCCCAACATACAATAGCATGTGGATTCAACTAAGCCATAGGAGAAACACCAATTTTGTTTCCATTTTGTGTTTCTTGCTTAGTTTTGGACAAAGTTTCATTTGATACATGATGACAACAAGATAATATGGTTCCTGATATATGTTGCATGATGATATTGTCCATTCCTCCAATTGTAGTGAAACGAGATATCTAAGGGAAGTGAAATAAGATGCCTTCAAGATTATGGATCTTCTAGCCTTTCGTGGTCACCAAGGAAATTTGTAACACCTCCTGCAATTTTGGACCCGAGGAAACCCTAGAAACCTTAGGGTATTCGCACATGTGAACATTAGAATACAAATTACAAAATTTCAAAACGTTGATGTGTCTCTCAATACTTTAAAGTTTTAAAATGTTACTTTAATATTTTAAATGCAAAGAACTTCTTTGTAAGTCACTTGTACTATTATAGCATTCTTGTGGTTTTGTCAAGATGCTTCTCAACATCCATTATGATACTCGCTAACAGTTTCTTTGATTTGATGGAGTGTTATAAGACATTAAACCAAATAGTTATTTGTCATCTCTATCTTCATTGAGCGACAGAAGTGTACGTAGGATAGAAGAAATTGACCAAACATCTTCTACGTCATGTAGCATAAAAATATCAACCATAGGTGAAAAGATTAGAAGAAAATTCCATAGACGCATGGAAAATTTTCTCGCTAAAGGGGGGTCATGTTCTTATGATAATGAGAGCATAGGTGACATCAAGGATCCCTTGAGGTACAATCATATAGTGAAACAATGGGCACCCAAAGATATTCCTGAAATAAACATTGGTTTTAACGTCAATAAAAGGATGTACCGCATTGAACCATTTTCATTACATGGTTTGGGGCTATTTTCAATGATTGGAATAAATATATGTTACAGATGAATAATTAAATTCATGGAGTATCTCAGACCTTATTACAACTACAATGATTGGGTACGGCTAGTCTAATATACCAAAAGTATGCGAAAATATGGAGTAGTGTGAAAATATGGAGTCGTCATAGATTATACACAACTAAAAGACAATTATGAAAATAAATGAGCAACTATGTATATTGATGGAAAGCCAAAAGTAGTAGGCAATGTTGTAGGGTTTATAAATAGTACACGAACTATCACCAAAAATAAGAAACCCAATTGTATATTCAAGGGGCATGAAGGAAACCGTGTATTCATATGTGCCATTAAATCAATAGTTTCATGGGAAGAGTTTCTCATAGATTAAAATTTGAATAGAATAAATATAAATATTTCTATTATGGGGGCGATATTTATTCAATTTTACCCAACTTGTAAGTAATGTCTATTGTATGTTATTATTTTCATTTACTACATGAAGTTTCTATATAAATTTAGAAATATGTCAATAGTTCTTTATTATTAATAGAATGATGATTAATTGTGGATGAACTGCAAATTACAATTATTTTATAAACAAGGTGATAAGGGGAAGGCACCAACCTTAGAAGAGGAATAGGTTACTAATGATGCAATTTTTATGCCCACTAATCCAATCCAAGCAATAAAGAAGCTTAAAATCAAAGAAAACAATAAATTTGATTCTTTAGTTTTGATTGAGCCGCACACAAACAAGATAAAAGGTGAAATCAGAACCTTGTTGTAACAAGTTCATCAGTATGGGGTGAGAAACTCATTTAATTATCCCATTTATTTGTTTATGATTTAGTTATCTCATCCATTATAAGAAAAATTCTTTATTTTACAGGAGTTTTTGGCAGAGTACGATCATCATGCTACGACTATGGGTCGAGCTGACATTGGTGGTAGCATCGATGCCCCACCTATGAGCAAGTCACCAGTCATTGAGACCAGTACAACCACTCAACCATGCATAGCAAGATCTACACTCCCTGAACAACGTAGATCAGGATCTACACATAATGTTGAGGATGCTAAGCATAATCCAATTGCAGAATTTGAAATGAGCTTTTCTGGATCTTCCCGTGCTACTAGCACATGATCAATACCGATCGTGTTTTTTGTAGATGATGATGATGTCCCCATGAAAATAGAGAAACTTGCAGGTATTTAAGAATTTTTTTAAATACTAAGAACAACCTAAATGAAATTAATGTATACTCTGTGATTATTTTAAACTAATGATCATAACATTTTGCAAGAAATTATGTCTTTTATAGACATTTGTATTACATAATGTTGGAAATATTTGAGCTCGCCATTCACACCAAATAGAAATACCAGAGTTACAAGTTAAAAGATGAACTTATTAATAGGATGGTTCGCCTATTCGGTGATGGTACCTTCAATGAATCTGGTGTTACCTCAAAGGAAGGCCTACATTTAAAATATTTACAGGACCAATATAGTTCTCAATTGGAAAGTTCCAGGCCATATGAGTGCCCTCCATCAATTCCAGAAATTGAGTTGAGATCCCTCATGGAATATGCACATGACAAGGCACTTCGAAAAGTAGGGAAGACTCCACCTGGACCACGAAGGTATGAGGCACTTTTAATAATGTAATTATGATTCTTTATCATCATTGTGACATCTAATTAAGCTTTTCAATGTTTTAAAGATAGGATCCCAGATACTTCTAAAGCCACACAGGTAGGAATATCCAAACATGGGTAGCATCATCTTGGCCTGGGTGGTTCCTCGAAACAGGCCACAAAAAATTGTAAGTATATAAAAAAAAAAATTGCATCCAAATTATAAATTGCTAACAATTTTAATTTAATATCATTAAACAAGAAAAATTCATGTTCTAATTCAAAATTGTAGGGGACACAATTCAAAGAGGTTCCCACTGAGGAAGACCTAAAGTTTATTTTCAAGTACGACTATCAGTTCGTGGTTGAATGAAGGACAAGCTTGGCATCTTCATAGTCTTCTACCACCCAACATAACACAGGTAAATAAAAGTAATGAATAGAATTTATAAATCATTATTTGCACAATATATTGGTTATTATTTCCAGTCATAAATTACTGTGCTTGATTGTAAAAAGAAAGCAAGTAATGTAGATACAACACATGAGCCTAGTAATGGTGGAGTGCCTGATATTGAGACTGATGTTCATCTTGGTACTAGAGGTATTTCATGTGTTGTAAAAAAATTGTAGTATGGAATACAATTAAGAATATCTAAATTAAAATGGTGTATTAATTATAACCTTTCTTATTTCTACACGAGAGCATGTGCAAGATATGGCCAAACAAGATGATGAATATATGGCCACATCTGAAAGTATTATGCTTCCCTCCACTTCTGAAGTAGGTAAAGAACACTCTATTACTCTTTTTATTAATTAAAAAATCATAATAATAATAATTATAAATATGAATTTAACTTTTATTTCTTATTGGAGTTGATGCTCGACCTGTCTTGTAGCTGCACAATCATAGGACTAGGTTGGCAGCAAGAAATATTACACTCGAGACCATAACAACTAAAGGGGGACAAGATCAATATATCCTTGCTAACTTCATATTAAAAAAGAGAAAGAAACATAATAAAAAATGGCTGCACTTATTTATTTAGAGGCTACTTTTTTTAGTACCAATTTTTACTAAGAGGTTGAATGCCTCATGGCATGTGCACATGTAACTTTAGACTATCTTAATAAAAAGTTGTTATTTTTCCGTTGCAAAAAATTAGAACAATTTTTGCTCATATTATATTTTTTGTGGTACAAGGAGGGTGTTAATACCATATATTTAATAAATTTTGTGGTATATGTCAATTGACTCTATTACGAACACCAAGATCCTATAATCAAATTATTGTTTTAAACTAGGCGTTTAGACAATTTGTGCTCATGATAAGTCAACCATCTACTAGTTTGTATGCCTATCCCACTCCACTATACACTACCACACTCCTAATTTAGGTGCTAGCTACTCCTACTTCAATGCCTAATCACAACAATCTGTTATTATGATGACAATTTAAGTACATATGTGTGTAATTTCCATGATGGGATGTATCAATTGTCCTCCCCAAATTCTAACAATAAATGGGCTGACACTGATCTATATCATCATCTCAAAATGACCCGAGAGATCAAAATTTACAATTTATGTCATCATCACTTCACAATATCTCATGAATGACCATTTCCATAGATTATATGCATGAATGTATGGAAGGTCATCCCCTCTACCTATCCTATGATTGATTGTGACAGAAAGTGAATAAAGGAAAATTGACAAATCTATTTCGACAAGATCCCATGCATATAGATTTTAATTTTTTCACCTATTCTCACAATCGATCATATGCTAGGTAGACGGGATGGTCCACCATAAATTCATGCATATAATCTGTAGAAGGGGTCATCTATGAGATAGTGTTAAGTGATGATGACATACATGGTATATTTTCTTTTTCTGGGTCATTTCGAGATGGTGATGACAGTCCAGTTCTAGCCCATTCAAGGTTATAATAATTGATGGGAAATGTACATAGGACAATTCATCCATGCCATCATGGTCATTACACTCGTATGTACTTAAATTGTCATCATAATAACAAAACGTTGTGAATTGACAACTAATATATGTTATAATTTTGTTAAACTAATATAGATTAGAAAAGACAACCAATATATAGATTACTTACAATGAATATAGTGGAAAAATAACATCCATTCCAATAGTGTCGACTAGTGCATGAGGTAAAGAAAACTCTAATGTTATTTTTATTATTGAATAATAATAAAAAAATATCAATTTAACATTTCTTTCTTGTTACACCTGATGATCCACCGCTCCTATGTTAGCCTCGACAACATCATGAGTACACGACTAGGCCATCAAAACTAAAGAAAAAGAAAAAGAAATGATTGTAATAGTTATGTCATTAGAAACATCACACATGTTTCATGCATATGTCATTATTGTAGTTCTACTTTTCTAGTTACTTTAGCAATGTATGTAGTTTTAACTTACACATTGATGTATGGACTATTCCGTATGTGATTTTATGAATCTAATTGAATCATTTTTTTGGTTTAACTCATCACTTTGAATCGTCGACTATTATGCCTTCTAGTTCATGATGTATTTCATCTCGTGTGTTCCTGTCAGGTTGCGCACTTTTACAGGCTTCATAGGGACACACTTCTTTTCCCTTATGTGTGTTAGAACCTCCCCATGCATCTATCTTGACTCACTGCAAGGTCACACACTTGCTTCCGACAAGGATACATTGCTTACCTCTGCACGCTATCGTAGTCAAGGCATAGCTTTACTACTCATTGCTCGAACTCCCACTCTAAACGTCTGAGTTCTAGTTGGGATTTCTTACCGAGGAGACCCTTGACATGTTTGTGGGTCCATCACTATCAACATTTATGGTGCTAGAAGGAGGAACAGATGAAAAGATGAGTCCTCAAAGTCTATTTTGTATCTTCGCACATCTATCATGTCTTAAGTTACACTTCATCCTCCAAGATGTATGTCTTATGGAAATGACTTTGAAATCTCAGAGGACTTTTGGAATCTCTTGTCATAGAACACATATGAATTTTAAGGTGGAGCAACATGGCAGAGGCATAGTCTTTCCTTTGCTAATCTATGTGATAGCCTCGAAACCCATGAGGATTACATTATTTGCACGTCATTCGCATTCACGCTTAATGGGCACCTATTACAATGGCTTGTCACACTACCCAGAAAATATATTCACTCATTTGGTCACTTTGTTAAAGAGTTAGCCAATGCTTTCCATAAGTTTGTCCATCAATCACTTAACAAAAATATTCTTCGATTACAGAAAGCTCCTAATGAATCCTTGTTGCAGTTCTGGGATCCCTTTCGTAATCTCACATTTCAATTCCCAAAGGATGAAATTGATTGGAAATTTCTTCATGAAATATTTAAATACCTTCTTGACATAAGTGTTAGAATCATTCAAACCCATCCTAGCATACCTCGGTGTTAGAGCTACTAAATCCAAGGTGGACATGCTTTATTTCACAAGTGACCATCTTTCCTCATGTCATCAAATAGCTCTAGCCTCGCAGTGTGAGGCGTGATAAGGTGCACATCTATGTGTTGAACTTTCATATCCTCCCACCCCATCTGCTCTTGATATTTACATAGATTTGACTGGAATTATTTTTGGTTATCATGTGTACTTGTCTCCTCAACTTCCATCCCTACATTTTGTTGATCCTTCGTATTGTACTATACTGTGTTCCCCTATTCCCAACTCCAGACTTGTTGTTCACAAGGATGAAGTTGACGACAAAGTTGCGATTGAGTAGCCAACCTACACTATCATTTATGATGAGTATGTGTGGGAATATGAAGAAGAGCCCATGGTGAAGGATGACCTCCTTCTGTAAGCATCTCATCCAGTTTTACCTAACATCTTTGGTAACTCTGCCATTGTTAATTTTCCATGTGCTAATTCATTCCCGGATACATCTACTTCCGATCATTCATAGGATACATGGGATGTCATTCTGTCATTTCATAATAGAGAGGACACATTTGTGTTTGCAAATCCACTCAAAATTTCATCTATTATTTCAGGAAATGCAAAGGGTGAACACTCTTTCTTCTCATAGACCCCTCTTTATGATTCATTAGATGATGAGGATGTCGATGAACATATCGAATTTTTTGATCGTGGTTATCGTGATCTCTTTTCTCCTTCATTTGATCATGATGTTGATTCATTCACTATAGATGTTTCTAAGCCATTCATCTTCGATGATCTATCTGTTGAGGAAGTGGAAACCCCACAAGTTGTCGAGGCACTTGAGCCTGAGATGATGGTTATGTCAAGCCCTTATTTTCTTGAGGCTAATTTTGCTTCAAATCAGAAATTTTTTGAAACAACAAAGGCTCCTCATAACTCTCATGTTTACATCGAAGATCATTATAGGTCACAGAAGTCATATCCTCCACTTGAATCACATTAACCCATCGCTCATGCATTGGAGGAATGATACATAGTGAGGAATCTTACTAAACATAGGTTATATTTCTTTCTTATGTTTTCACATTTTTCATGGTCAAAAGAGTGTATGTTTTTACCATATGTGCATAGTGTGATGCATAACCATGATCCATCCACATAATTCTTATCTTGCGCTTTTCTTATTTTCTTTTCAATGAATATTTTAAAACTCGAAGTGTTTTTGGATTCACTGACATATTTTTCTTTTTCACTGCTTTACACATTTATATTTCTCGTAAACTATGCCTTCACCACAATAGGTCAACCAATGCATTGATGGCTACAATGGATATATCACTTTACATAAGGAGGACCATGCATTATTTAGTTTAGGAGTAGGAGTAGTGTTTTCTTTGTTGTTTTTATTTGTTTGCATGCTTGATTTGTTTAATTTGTTTGCATTTCTTGTTTTCTTTCTTTGATTTATTGCTTTTATTTCATTCTACTTATCTACTTTGCTTTCTTTCTTGTTTTCTTATTTTGCACCCATAGGTTTAGTTCACATGAAACTGTGTGTGGCTCTCGAGACAAGAAAGGTAAATTACAAGAGGACTTGTACAACTACCAACACTTGGTCATCTATTGTCCTATCTCTTTATCAAGAGCTTTTTGTCTTCAGTTGATGATACCCTAACGAAAAATACGTTATGTTCAGAGTGGGTCTTGGTGAAAACATAACGCCTGCAGTTTAACTAGTACCAACTACTCTAGTCGTTTATTTTGGGAAAACCTTAACAAGTATTTTCAGAGGTATATATAAAATACCTCTTTGAAGAGACATTCTGTTCTACACTCAATAAGTTGGGATCCCTCTTTGGCCTCTGAAATAAATAAGTTCCTATTCACAACTCTTTGAAAAATGAAAAAAAATGAAAAATGAAAGAAAAATAAGGTGAAAGAAGAGAATGGCTTCATGCGTAGAGAGGTGATGCAAGTAACTCCTCTTGGTTATTGACCTAGATCACTGGCAATGGAGCGATGCTCGTGTCCCTCCATGACTCTGCTAAGGTACTATTTAGGCCTACTTGTAGTGGAGCAACACCAGAGATGAAACTAAAACTCTGACATCTATATTACTTGTGCACCAATATACCCCTCATCTACAATCGAAACAACTTAGCTGATGTAGCTTAGTATGTGTGCTCAACGATCAAGAGAATGGAAGGGAGGATATATTTAACCCAAGATTAGTGTTGAATCCATCATGATCAAAGAATCAAACAATAACTTCAGAGGAGTTAGACTCTCTTTTCATTAACAAGGTCCATACAGGGAGCTTGAGTTCTACTAGTGTGTCGCCAATGTTGTAGCAGCTACAACCAGCCTCCAAAATTTTTCCTTTGCTTCATTTTTTAGCCTCCCTCCTTGAAATCGTGACAACTATCCTGCACTAATCAGGTACTTGTGTTTATTTGAGTTCATCTGTCATTTAGGATATTGTGTTCACTCACTTGTCCTACTGTTTAACCACAAGCACATCTAACACTTGGTTCATATCCAATGAACTGACTGTCGAGAAAAGCTACACCATCCTGAAGGGCATCTTGTATTCCCCTCAAGAATTGCATATAGCAGGCCAGTAGCTACCCTACACTCAGAAATTATGTAGAGCATGCGATCCAGCCTTACTCTGGAAATTATGCAAAGTAGTCTAGTTGACAGTACTCTCTAAAAATATCGAGTTCCAACCAGCGGACACTACTCTCCATAATGGCACTCAGCAGGCCAGGCTAGCTTGACTGAATTCTAGAAAGGTGCATAACTAGCCAACTGCATTTCTCTATAGAAATGCGCATAACAAACCACGCTAGATGCATTGTTCTACAGAATTGCACAGAGCTAGGCAACTACACTATTGTCCAGGAATGAATAGAGCAACCCAACATCACTGCTCTGGAAAATTGTGTAGAGTTGGACATCCAGGTAGGGCCACTCAGCCCAGAAACAACGTAGACATTTTCCCTCAGTGGTTATCTATCGCATGTTCTAGTATGCCATCTGGTTCCATTTAGAACTACGCAATCCCCCCTTGCGTGTCAGGAAACTTT
Source organism: Pinus taeda (assembly GCA_000404065.3). Lineage (NCBI taxonomy): Eukaryota > Viridiplantae > Streptophyta > Pinopsida > Pinales > Pinaceae > Pinus > Pinus taeda. The sequence goes on from APFE030201630.1 coordinate 120,991, forward strand.
TCATGAAAAAGAAAAAAGGAAAAAAAGCAAAAGTTATCCCTATATTTTGGCAACCTATTTTTATCAGCACGAGTTACATGCAAAGTAATTTTTAGAAACTCCTTGTTATCCTCCATAATGTTGTAGGTTGAAGAGGAGTTCGATGGAGGTAACCTCAAACCAAGATTTCAGTTTGGTAGCTATCCCTACCAAACCAGAGATGGCTTTCTCTATGAAATCATAGCCAAAGTTTAATTGGAATATAAAGAATATTAGGCTAGGTATGGTAGGCTTAGGTAGGTTTTTAGTTTTTAGGGTTTTTATGTCAGATTAGGGATGAAGACAAGGTAGCTAGGTCAAAGTATCAAAGGGTTACAACAAAAAATATTTAGAGGAGCAAGGTAGAAATACTTTTGTGATGGCTTTATGGTTTTGTGAGTGTAGTATAGGGTTTGAAAGAGTAAAAAGGTGTTAATGAGCATGTCCACCATGAATTCACTAATTAAGAAGGAAAATTACACAAAATGTTATTCCCATAAAAACAACGCTTTCATGAAAGAATTCTTCTTACAACCTATAAGAAAAATCACTGAAGAAATAAGATATGGAAAGGAGAGATGTATATCATTCATATGAAACTATAACAGAGGACATACATCATCAAAATCTCACCACACATGAATTCCTAGATAATAGTTGCAACTACTCCTTTGATTTCCTAAATAAAGAGTTGAAATACAAGCTACAAGTGTTCCCACCTCAATGTTAAACCATCCAAATGACTAAGAAAATGATACATATATACCAAAACCATTTTCCACTCTCCTAGGTTCAAATCCTTCTGTTTAGGAACAAATTACATGAATAGATCAACAAAACCTTAATGTCTAGGGAGGTCAAAACAAATCCCCCATTTAAACCTTGACTGAACTTCTCCTCATAAGTGAGGCCTAAATTTACATGAAAACAACCCCAAAAAGATTATTTACCTCTAATTACATCATAATTATATGAAATACAAGTAATTACATCATAAAAACTCAAATCTAGCTGATAGAATTGAGAAGCATGAGTTTTAGACAAAAGCACATCTAATTCAGGCAAAAGTAGTGTGCCAAGAGAAAGCATAACAAAATTCTTAGAAGTGACTTTTGGGGGGGGCTTGTCGAGGTCCAAATCTTGATATGAAAGATGTTGGAGATAGATCTATATGCTTTCTACATGATATAATCCTCAAGAAATGAAAGATACTTCTCCCAGCCCTCTAAAACTTCATTCTCCCATAGGTAGTCCAAAAATGTAGCGAGCTCTTCAAAAAGAGTGCAATGAGATGATTTTTTAGTGGTGTTTTCCTTTTTTCACCTACCAGAACTTGCACAAAGTTTGCTCCTATGGGATGGAAGTTATGTGCAAGTGATAAAAAATTCCAATATGCAAGTAAATTGTCATTTGGAGCTTCCCATCAAAAGCGTAGCGTGGGGCACACTACTTTTTTTACCTAGTGACTATTTCAAAAATTGCCAAACATTCTAGGTTTTTAGCAAAAATAGGTCTCAAATATGGAGCCATATCTATCTAGCCATAAATAGTTTTACACAACAGAGAGAGGTTTCTGTTCTTTATCATGGGAGTAATAGCAACCTCCTCCCATTTTTAGAAATACTTTTCCATTTGTTTGAAATCCAAGTTTGAAGTTGGTCACTCAAAAATTGCAAAAGCGCATTGTGTTATAAACAAAAAAGTAGCGTGGTCTTTGAGGGTGTTTGGAGGCCTTCCCATAGGAATTTAGGCTGAAAGTGGTATGGTTGGAAATATAATTATTTATACTACACAATGGAGTCGTCAAGCACGGAAAACACATTCTCCAAACCACCTAAAAATTCAATCTCCCAAGACTACTACAAAAGTGCAACAATTATCCTGTAGAAACTATATTTTTGGCATTTACCGCAAATCATAATACCTGTGTATAAACAGAATGAGGTTTTGTTCCTTAGTGTATTATTGATAGAAAACTCTTTCACTTTTTTCAAATTCATCTTCCTTACCTCAAAAACCAATTTTCAAGTAAGATTATCCCTATGTGTGCCAAATGATTTGTCTCTTGGAAAGATCTCTTGAGAAATAGTGAAGACATGATCTCATGTGCTGAAGTGGGATCATACCTACTATTATGAAATCCATTGTGCCTCTTCTTTTGAGTTGTCTCAAATTCCATAGCAAACCCTAGCTCAGTGGCAGGGGAAATTAGGGTTTGGTGTAAGGAAAAACTTGGCATTTGGGTAGTTTTGGAAATGAAGGAAGCTGAAGGGGTTAGGGGGGTTCTAAATTCTTGGGAAAATTTAGGGGGGTAGAGAAGAGTGTTAGGGAACTTTGGGAAGTGGAAAGGGATGAAATGAGTGTTGTATTTAGCCTAGGGAATGTCTATACAATCCAAGCTATGAAAACTACCA